>JAFIRS010004523.1:0-83943 GCA_018342105.1 Gonioctena quinquepunctata
TTTTAAAACTGGAACTGTTTTTGTGATTTTAAGTTGGCTTGGAAATTGCCCCTCGGTTACAGAGCAGTTTACTATCATGGCTATATAGCCTGATATGTCGTCGGAACATTCTTTTAGGATTACAGCTGGAATCTCGTCTATGCCTGTTGAATATTTCTTCTTTAGGCTCAATATTATATATTTGATGTCCTGTTCAGTGACAGGGTCAAAAAACATGGAGTTTGGACCTATGATCGCATTTTTTGTACACATGTCTTGTGGTAGGTCGAGTGATTCTATTTTATCAATAACAGATGATGTAAAGTATGTACGAACATTGACTTATGTTTAGAAACTGGTTTATTTCTTGAAATTATTATCTGAAGATAGATTATTTTATCTTAACTGGTTTAAAAGGATGCTGTTGTACAATAATAAAACTATAAAATCGAGTAGAATAAATAGGAGGGGTTTCGGGAAGATAGATGTGACTAGTACCCTTCTACTTCGTGATTTTGGTATTGCTGGAAGAAGCTTCAGTGCGTTGCCCGAACTAGCTATGTCAATATTTGGTGGCACGAATAAATTTCACTTATTCTCAATCGTTTTATGAATATAGGAATCAAATTTTGTTGAATCAAATTATATAGACAGGAAAATAGAAATTTAGCGTTTCCGTGAATATATGTAGTTTGGCATATTTCATGAAATTTTGGGTTGATTTGCACAGTAAAATAATTCTTGTTCTTGTTTGTATCACATGATACAATATTAAATCTGTAATTTTCCCATATACATATAATTTCCTTCATTGATGCCCGGTCATTATATTTGTATATTTTTATTCTTTTGTATTATATGACTAATTATCGAACTATCGAGTTTTAATGCCGATATTATTCGGTAAAAATGGATCAAAATATTCAATAGGGAGGAACTAGTTTATCCAAATCTCAACCTTGATCATTGACTTGACTTGACTTGATCATTGGCATCAAGCCGAACCCAAATTTTATATATATATATATATATATATATATATATATATATATATATAGAATAGTGACCGTCTAGAAACTCAACTACGAAGGTTATAGTAAATCACAGCAAAAGAACAGGCTTATTTGCAGTTATCAAAAAGAAAAATCAGGTTTTATTTCGAGGGAATAAAAGAAGCAGAGATATACATAGAGATAGTGAGGACAGTAAGTATAAGAATTTAATATTTAGGTTTTCTAGTATTATCTCTCAAGAAAACTTTTCTTGAAAAACTAAAATAAATATTGACATTTATCACAATTCTTGACTTTGGCGGTGGGATTGATTAAAATAACTTTTGCGGAAATTTAGAAGAAAAAAATAAGCTATACGCTTATTACAATTGGTGACATCGGCGGGATAATTTTTAATACAGTTAGTATATAGTGATAAGCTATGGGGGTTCTGGCGCAGATGAGGTTGAATTAGAATCGGCATAGCTATACACGCTCTCTCAAACTCCCGCCCTATGGTCCCGCACCGCCACTGGTTTGGGGTCCGCCACTGGGTTAAGATCGTCGCTATGTTCGTGGGCGGTCATGAACGGTTCGTTGTAGGAGGGGTTCAGTAAAAAATGGCGGTTGTAGGTTTATGAGTGGGTGTGTGTGTGGGCAGGAAAAAAATCTGTGGGAGTGGTCTGTGATTGGTCGCAATGGTGGCAGCCATCTTGTGGATGTGAGTGTCAGTGGTGATAGCCGTCAATCGATATCCAATAGCCGAGCAGCAGCCATATTGAAATGGGAGTGGGTGGGTCCGTCACAGTCCGTTAGCCACAACCGTCATCCAATAGCTGCATTCATCAACGGCATTGGTCGGCCGTTTAATCGAGGAAGTGAATGTCGACCATTTTGGAAAGTGGGAGGAGTCACCAGTGTTTATGACCGATGATGCGGCGGTCATGACTCAACCTACAAGTCGATGCCAATCTGAACAGCAGCCGTTTCAACGTCAGCACTTTCGTTATCAGTTGTTTATTTAAGCCACAGAATATCGGCATCCTTTGTAAGAGTTTGTACAATGCGGTTTGTTTACATTAACTCAGATAAGGATGCATGTGTTCATCCCGATCTGTGAGAATTCGCAGTAAACAAGCAATTCTTAAAAATAATAAAGACGCAATTCTGAGAATTAGATCGTTCGATCCGTGGGATAGTTTTGTATATTCAAGACCAAATTATTGCATCATATTATGCCAGTTCTGAGAATTTTGTCGAATTGGCAGTTTTTAAATTGCGCAGTAGAGAATTGGTGTACGTGACTGATCTCCACCGTCAGGTTCATTCTTCATCTGTCCTCTGAACTGTAAACATCGTTATGTTCAGTGCTCTCTCTCGCTCTCTGAGTTTGTGTGTGGATCTACCAAACCAAACATCTAAAAAACGTAAGTATTTATTTTATTGTTGTACTTTTTTTTTCAAAAATTTATTCACAACTTTTTTTTTTGTATGTCAAAAGGGCACTTTGGGTTTTTTTTTTATTCAAACATTTCTTCATATATCGAGGGTGTGGATTTTTTCTATTTGTTTACGGAAAGGATTTTTTTTCTCAATTTTTTTCCAAATTAGTGGGATTTTTTTTCACGTTTCTGTCTTTTCAAAAACTACTGTTTTTTTCTTCAAAAAATGTTAAGGGATTGTTCATTTATTATAGATGAATCTTTCAGAAATAAACGCTGTTGCGAGCAGTAGCTACAGGGAAACCGTGGCTCTATCAACATTGCCGCTAAACAAGCCTATGCTAATCGAGAAATTGAGAGTGGTTAAAACGAAGTACGGGGACACAATAGTAGCCGATTTGGAAACCAAATCAGTCTTCCTACCCAGGAGAGTTTTCGAGGTGTTCCAGCCGAAAATCGACGAGTTCAAACCTCGAGGCTATTCAATAATCGTGAAGCCATCCACGACGAAGACACCTGTCTTTGAATTCATTCACAACTAAGTCCATCCATCATCATCAAAAAATAAGGCCATTCACCACGACGGCGACAACTGGGACGGCTGTATTCGATTAAATCAAGGTGAGAGAGAGAGAGAGAGAGAGATAAAAAAATATATCTGTATTTTGTTTGTGAAAAAGCATTCATTTTTGTCATTTTTTAAATAATTATGAATTCTGAGCAAATTGCCGCTCTCAGCGATGAGATGATTATTAAATACAGGGAGGCTCAAAAACTTCTCGAACAAAAATCCAGTCCAATGGAACGTGAAACATGGCTAAAACATTTAACTTATAGTTTCGGCTTTGTACAAAGGGCATCAAAATTTCTGCCAACAGTTCCATTGGAATATTGAGAAAATTGGAAACAAATTTGGGGCATTTAAAAACATGTAATTTCATTAAAAATTCAAGGGTAGAAAGTCAGGGGTTGGCTGCCAGAAAAAAAAATCTAAAAAGCCGAGTCATTTGGGAAGATTTGAAATCAACGTTCCGGGGACGAGTTCGTACAGTGGTAATCATAAATTTGGCTCACAAAGACACAAATCAATTTTTCAAAGACGCCCTCAGCCTTTTCATACGTAGAATAAATAACATGTTGAAAAAATTCCCCATGCTGAAGGTGAATACTTGTTTTTGCGGGGAATTCGTCAAAATGGGCTTGGATGAGGAAAAACTCGATTCAAACTATCTCAATGCTAAAAACCAAGTGATTGATAGGGGAACAGATTTACAGGGGTGGTTCGAGGAATTTGTTGTAGATAAATTGGAGGAATTTTGTGGGAAAGAAAGCGGGTAGGCATTGAAAAAAACGTTAATTTGGAAGTGAATATCAATCAATCAGGTTTGGGCAAAGGGAGTTCATCTTTCATCGAACTTCCACAAGCCATTGCTACGAAAAAGGCTTGTATTAATGTGCGTAATACCGACGACAACAATTGTTTCGGATGGGCGGTGGTTTCCGCTTTGTATCCTGTAGAAAAAGATGCACAGCGTACATCAAAATACCCTCATTGGTCAACCGTACTGAATATGGAGGGGTTGGAATTTCCCATAACTCTTAGCCAAATTTTAAAATTTGAAAAACTCAACGGTATTTCGGTGAATGTGTATATTTTGGAATTGGTTAAATCATCAGCGAATAACGATGACGATGACGGACATACATTTTTCACAACTGTACCGACGAGACTTACAAAATAAAAATTGGCTCGACATGTCAACCTACTCATGATTGATTCAAAATAAATATTCTGTAAAATTGAATGATTACGAGGCACCGCCGGAAATTCATGAGGACGCTGACGAACAGACAAACATTAAATTCCATTATTGCTAGATTAAAGATCTTTCTCGATTGGTTAGATCATAAATTAGTAAACATTAGGCGCAACATTACATTTGCGATAGATGTTTGAATTATTTTCGTAGTAAGGAAAAATTAGACAATCATACTGTTGATTGTGAAAAAGTCAATAATTACAAAATTTCCTTCCCGAAATATGACCATGTCGAGTTCAAGGACTTTGTTCACAAAGAAATGGTTCCATTTGTGATATATGCCGATTTCAAATCGATTTTGGAACCGTTCACTGATGATAAAACCAAGTCCAAAACGGCGAAATACCAAAAATATATTCCCTATAGCGCAGGCTTATATTTCAAATGTAATTATGATGACACTTTGTCATATTACGATAGCCATCGAGGTTTGGATTTGATGGAATGGTTTGCAGAACAATTGAAAGCCTTAGCCCAATTCGTTGAGGGAAAACTTTTAAAAATCGTCCCCATGTCTGTCAATCCCATAAGAACGACAGCGGATTCAACTTGTCATATTTGCGAGAAACCTTTCCAAAAAGATCAAATGATTGTAGCCGACCATAATCATTTCACAGGTGCATTTAGAGGAAGGGCACATCAAAACCCATGCAATCTCAACTATAAAAAATCCTTCGTGCTCCCCATTGTTTTCCATAATCTTAGCGGCTATGATAGCCATTTCATTATTCGAGATATCGCGAAAAGAGGCAGGGTGAGTCTTCTTCCAATAAACAAAGAGAAATATATATCTTTCACACAATACGACGAACAGACAGACATTAAATTCCGTTTCATTGATTCTTTTCGATTCATGGGCGCAAGTCTGGACGAGTTGGTGCGCACGCTCAGAGTGGAAGATCTCTGTAATACAAAGCGCGAATTTCAAAATTTAAACGATGCCATTTGTGAACAAAGTTGGTGGGCACGCTAAGAATGGAAGATCTCTGTTATACGAAGCGCGAATTTCAAAATTTAAATGATGAACCATTTTCATTAATCACGCGCAAAGGGGTATTCCCCTACGACTTCTTGGATTCCATGGAGAAACTCGAGATGGCAGCGTTGCCAGATATCAATCAGCTGAACGATTGTGATATCTTCGAGCATGAATACCAACATGCCCAGAAGGTGTGGCAATCGTTCGATTTGGCAACACTGGGCGACTACTCTGACTTATACATGAAAACCGATATTATTTTGCTATGTGACGTCTTTGAGAATTTCCTGCAATTGGGTCACGACACTTATGGACTCGACCCTGCTTGGTACTATACCATGCCTGGCTATTCGTGGTCATGCATGTTAAAGTACACAAAGTGTAAGTTGGAGATTATCGAAGATGCCAACATGCTTCTATTAATCGAGAAAGGGATTCGGGGTGGTATAAGTCTCTCAAGCGAATAATAAATATATGGGGGAGAGGTATGATCCTCAACAACCCTCCAAATATTTATTATACTTGGACGTGAACAATCTCTATGGATGGGCCATGAGGGAGTATTTACCCTCTGGAGCGTTCAAATGGATCGAACCTGGAATACCCTGAAGGAATACACGACGATCACAAAGATTTTCCACTTTGTGCAGAACATCGAACTCCTCCAGGTTCAAAATTCCCTAAACTACTGACCACCCTGTAAAACAATTTACGATTTTTATTAAAAATTCATGTTGAAAAATTCGAGACCAATAAGTGTAAGTTGATGTACACGGATACGGATTCTCTCATATACGAAATTAAATGCGATGATGTATATAGGATTTAATCGAAGAACACTTGGAAAAATTCGATACGAGCGACTACCCATGGAAAACTCGTAAAAGAACACTCATCCCCGGATCGGACGATACACTTGCATGGGGCCATTATAGCATAATGAATGAATAGCCAAACTCCACCCGCCATCTGCCAACCAACTTGTATTTAACATTCTTTTTTTCTCCAAATTTCCATTTATTGTGCCAGCGTGATAACCAAAAAATGAATGTTTTTTTTGTCTCTCTCCATCACTCTCTCTCTCTCTCTCTCACATAACCATTGTATATATATATACAATTAAGCCAATATATTATTATTATTATATCCATACAAATATATAAATATATAATCTATTGTTCATACTAAAAAAAATATGTATCAAAAATGAGTGTATATCGACTTTGATTTTTATTTATTATACAGAAAAAAAACTTTGAATGAAATGATGGCAGCTCTGTGTCATCACTTCATTCGATGTTTTCCTGAATTGGATAGAGACCAGTCCAGACTTGTCTGAACAAGTCAAAAAACGATGACGTCATTCAGTCTCACCCTCGAACATCAGCGTTCTTTGTGTGTGACATAACCTCACTCTTAGAGAAAACAAAACCTCAAAATTTAAATGAGGTGGGGATTCTAACCATACTTTTTCAAACATAACCCCACTTTTATAGGAAACATAACCTCAAATAAAGTGGGGAGGAATTCTAACCTTACTTGTTTTCCAAACATAACCTCAAAGGTATGTGGGATGAGACAATGAATAAAATACACAAGTTAATTTTCAAATTCTATATATTGATTAATCTCTCTAAGATACAAAAACTTTCAAATAGTATTGAATTGGGGCTCTGCACACAGCGCAATTGTCCAATTTCATCGAGAATTCGGCACAGCAGGCCAAGTGTTTGCACGGCATGAAAACCACGTTCATGTCCTTTTCCAAACATACTTTGCACGACATTGATGAGGATGACGATGTCTCTTCGTGGACGCTGCTGTTGCTGTTGGTAGGTGTGTTCGTTGTTACCTCGTCTCTGGGTAGAAGACAATCTACGAGCTGCATACGTCTCCTCAGAGTGTCAGCTTCTTTTTCTGTGAAAAACCCACAACGTGGACTCCAACTGAAGTGATCAAGTTGAGCATCATCTTCCAACTGCCATCTGAATCCTTCAACTCGAAATTTCAGAAACACAACAATGTCTTCTCTCTGGGTATAAATGAATCCAGTTCTGGACAATCTTTCTTTGGGATATATCGAACAAGAGTCAAATTTCGAATGACGGAGCAGCTCTGATCAAACACCCAACTGTCACAGACTATTGACAGCTGACGTGTAACGTTACAGTCTGTGACATGTAACGTTTTGTGTCAGTGCTGCCATCTAGGGTGACATTTGACAGTTTTTGAATTATATGTGACAGTGCTGCCATCTATGAAAATGTGACAGACCAAACCGTGACGTCAGCCTCAGCCATGTTGTATGAGGTGTGTGACGTCACAGCTACTTTGATTATTGAATGAAAAACGACTGCTGTCACTTTGATATTTTTTTTCAATTTTTTTTTCTTCAACTGTTTTTTAGTTCACCAGTATTTTCAACTTTTTTTTCTCATTTTTTTTCACAACTTTTTTCTCAACTTTATTTTTTTCAACTTTATTTTTGATATTTATTTCGATGGGAACTCAACATCACCTGAAAGAGAGACGGAAAGGTAGAAGAAAGAAGATAGAAACACTGAAATATACATACATTTATTCAAGACATAAATCATTCACAACTTTGATTCTAAAAAAGATTTTTCCAAGATTTTGGAAAAGTTCCAATTTCCCGAAACATACTTGCGGTTGATTGAAGAAAAATGTATTTATAACCTCAATTATATTATGATAATGAACACAAAAGTTTATATTCTCCAACATGGCCACTCGATCGGACACCAAGCTTCGGTGGACTCGTATCAGCTGTTCAACTTCGTCCTGGTCGAGAATAAAGTTCACTCCGTTTTTTTCAACTCGAACATATTTGCAATTTTCCCAAACTGCGTAACTTGGCAATAGTCTCCACACAAGTATTCCACATCACCGTTTTGATCGGAAGGATATTGGGGGGGCTCCAAAAGGGTTGTCAATCATTCGTTAAACAGGCTCCATTCTTCGGTGCTGAACGATATTTTCGTGGACTGGTACAACGGACTTAGAAATATGGCTACGCCAAAAGATCTCGCAGGTGACAATTCAATTCTCAGCACATAGCCAGTCCTGGGAAAGGAGGTTTCCAATAGGTAGTGGTCCTCCAATTTTGCTGCCATTTCGAAACCTCCAAATGTCATCGAGCTGCTGATTATAATTTTCAGGTGATAGCGGTGAAATGGGGCTGGCGTACGTTATGGTTGACATATCGCTCGAACAATAACCACTGTCTTGACTCATGGTGATGACGACGACTGACTGACGCCGTCTCGTTACCGCCAAATGTATAAATATCGTTTCCCCACCACTACCACCCACGCCAGACATGTCATAGCTTGTCGCCGCCGCCGCCGATGCTAAACTATTGCATCATCCTCTATCCAACTGTTGTGTGTGTTATCGAAACCGAGCCATTTGACGTAATTTTTTTCCTCGTCTTTTCAATACTTTTTCAGAGATAGATGTCGGGATTCGCGTTTTTTAATTCTTGTTCGTAAAAGCCCTTAATGGGTGTACCGTATATATCTTCAAGCATATACGTATTTGGATAACCTATTTGAACACGAACAATTTTGAATAATTCCGTCGTCCAACATTTTTGAAAAATATGCTTTGCCTTGGAAATGCGAACAATGTCTCCCACTTTGAATTTTCGCGGTTCAACGCATTTTCCCCAACGATTCGCTCAATAAATTCGATGTAGAATACGCTTTTCGTTGTTTGTTCACCTCATTCGGTTTGAATTTAATTTTTGTATGTTCGGTGTCATTGTAGTTTTTTGTGATTTCCGGCAGTATGTCTATCCATTTGTATGTACCGTTCAAACTAAAGTATTTGTACAATTGGGACTTTAACGTTCTGATTACACGCTCAGCTGCAACAACTTGAGCTTTCGACATCTTCAACGAGAATGTTCGATATCGTACGAATACATTGTATTTATCATTTCTTTGATTTCAAACAGGTTCTTGGACAATTCCGTCATTTCACCCTCCAAAAGATGCATTCGATCCGAATCGAGTTTCATATCGGTAGCCATTTTCTTGATGGTGTCCGATGTTGCCGTGTCTTGTAAAGATACGCGAGTTGAAATGTCTTTATAGTGTTTACCTTCAGGGGTGTGCGGTAGAGAGGGAGTACGAGACAACATCGGTAGTTCCCTCTAAATTGTTGAAGTCCCGTTTCGATATATCCTTCTTCAAAGCGGATTGACTTGGATCCCAAAAACCAACCGGGAGAGCTGACGTCATACACAGGTCCATATACCTTATCTATACGTTTGACATCTCTCCAATGTTGAGCGATGTATTCACGTGACATGATGGGATATCGATTAAGTTCATTAGAGCTGCGGAAAAATTCCGTGGCAACATACTGTCATCGTCAGAATAATATTCTTCGTCACTGCTTCTCTCGCTTTGAGAATTCTCTTCTTTTTCTTCATTTTCTCCTTCTGACTCATTTTCCTCTTTAACTTCAGGTTCCTCCTCCTTCTTGACTTTGAGAATGGATTTATTTAGGGTTTTCGACGACTTGGCAATTTGTTGTAGCGGTTGAGATATAGGTTTGAAAAGTTTAGTCAGCTTATCGTCTCGTTCATTTTTTCCAAGTTTCAGGGTAGGTACCTTTTCCTTATGCTTCGTCGCATTTCTGTCAATTTTTTGTCGCGCATGGCTTTAACGACCCTCTCGTCCGACATCTCGACGCTGAATGACGTGAATTTTTATATACATGTCAAAGTTTTTGCGGTACCTGCCATTGTTCAAGTCAAATTCTTTGACTATGACGAGGGCATCGTGTTGGCTTTGAGACCAACATTACGAACACAGCTTTTTGAACTGTTCGAAAGTCATGTCGGGGGAAACGTGCTCATCGAAAACGTGTCGCAAGTTGATTTCGTCCTGTTTGAAGAGCGCAATCATATTGCAATTGTCACGTATCAGCTGTTTGGGTACTTTCGAATAAGTCTGACAGAGATAGATGACATCGATCTGTTTGTGTCTGCACATTGAGAAATATTCGCGAATTTTCTGTTGTCCATCGCAGGCCACATCGTCAAATATGAATATAGAGTGAGATCGGGCATCTTCCATGGAGATGATTTCATCGTTGTCTCTGCATGGGAAATAGCCAACATCTTCCACACCGCTCAGCGCTTCTTCGAGGAATTGATACTTGGGCTGATACAAGGATTTTGAATAAACGTAGATATTTGCGAATTTGGGGCCGTTGTCATTCGCCAACAACGACATCACAAGGTTCGTTTTTCCTGATCCGCTAGGACCACAGATAACAGCTCGGAAGGAATTTGGCAATATGCTGCCACGTTTACTTCCCCCTCCATCGCCACCGCCCCCTCTATGCCCCACTTCGTAAACATCAAAGTTCTGAACGATCTCCATGTTCTGATTGGAATCTACAGGGTGATCGTTATATATCTTCTCTTGAGTGGCTACCCTTTTCAGTCCTTTACCATTTATTTGATCTCCATTTTCTCTTCTGCGGTGGAAACAATTTGGAAATTATATTATTATATTTCCATGACTTGTTTGCGTTAATTTTTCCATTTGTGTACATTGGTGAGCATCAAAATCGTCTTATAATTGAAAATATCTTGATTTGTGAAAGTTCTTCAAACCATCGGTTATTTCAAATGAATCACTTCCCAGCTTCAATGTACTACCTCCAATTTCTATAGGCTCTCTGCCTATGAAATACTTCAATCCGTTCAGATGGATACCATAACAGTCAGGATCAGGTAGGATGAACATGTTTACACTTCAACGTCTAAACTGCAACTGACAAACAATAACGAATCAATCACTGAAATAGGAACATCCTATCCCCGTCCCATCTCGGTCCAACCCGGCCCAACCTGGACCAATAACCCAACATACACTTCCATATACCTTCATTCTTATCAAATATGAGCATACACCACCATCTCATCAAACCTCAGCTGAAATCTATATAACTAGTGATGTCATCGCTGTGACGTCAGTCTTCATGTTGGTGTACAAGGGTGAAGGTGTGCTCAACACTCTGATAAACAAGCTCCCGTTCGAAGCTCATCTCCTAGGTGGCTATCAGTATTGTGGAAGTAAGTTTCATATACCTATTTTATTTTGGTGCCATCGAATGCAATTTTTTATTTCGATGCTCTCGAATGCATATAATAATAATAATTATTATTATTACAGCTGGAACAAGGCTACAAGAACGGGTGACACGAGGCAATCCCGGTATCAATCCATTGGACGTTGCTTGCAAACATCATGACATTGCTTATTCGCAGAGCAAATCTCTCGAAGATAGACACAAAAGGCGGATAAAGTGCTCGAAGACGGAGCTTGGGAACGAGTCAAAGCCATAGATTCGGGTTTTGGAGAACGTGCGAACGCTCTTCTTGTTACCGGAGCCATGAAAGCTAAGAGAAATCTTGGTATGGGCATGCGCAGTAAGGCCTCATTCAAACGATATGTTATCGAAAAAATCGCCAAGTCCCTGAAACCGTCTCCCACATTGAAACGGGCTGCATCTAATGCCCTGAAAGCCTCGAGTGGCCATCAAGAAATTGGGTGGAAAACGACGAGTCAAAGTACCCCGCAAAATACCTTTCGAAGCGAAGTCAGATGGTGTTCATATAGAATGCAAGTTTCAGAAATAAAGGGGTTTTTGAATTGTTCCATAGGGTCGTTATGAGTAGTCAATTTTTCTGCAACAGAGCAGTGATATTCGTTAAGAACATTTGGTGAAAGTGAAACTTCATGTACTCTATTAGATTTACCTCTTAGGTCATTAATTACTTGCCAAGTCACTTTCCATTTGTTTTCAGCTTGCTCGAATCTATTTTTATAGTAACTTTCTTTTGCTTGTCTGACAACTTGCCTATAAATACTGCGGTATCTACTGAAATACCGTTGAAAAAAAATATCATCATTAAACTTCTGAATATAATGCAGCGATCGCATATTATTTGCTGAAATGTTAATGCCTCGAGTAATCCACTGTTTTCTGTGCTTGATTTTTATCTTTTGAATTGGAAATGAACTATTGAAAATTTTTACCAAATGATTGTAAAAATTTGAGAATGAATCCTGGTCATTGTACACAATATCCCAATTGGTATTCAGGCATGTATTATAAAATCTTTTATAGTTTTTTTACTGTATAATCTACCAAATCTGAATTTATTGTGGTTTACTATAAAATTCACTTTACAGCAGCATAATATAGCTTCATGGTCGGACATACCAGCTGAAGTAATGTCACAAGTAATATATTGTTTCTCCAAATTCGTACATATATAATCTATCATTATGGCAGAATACTGAGAGATTCGTGTAGGGGACTCTATATGCATAGTCAAGTTAAATGAGGTTAAATATATATATATATATATATATATATATATATATATATATATATATATATATATATATATATATATATATATATATATATATATATATATATATATATATATATATATATATATATATTGAGATTCATCTCTTACCAGCTGTTAAAATTGTAAAAGGCTTTTTTTTTATTGCTCTATACTGGGTCACCTTTTCAAAAAATGATGAGTTGTGATGTGGTATCCTGAGTTCATTTCTATACCTTGTATTAATTGTCATTTGGTTTGAATATGAATCATAATGTTTTTTGGCAAAAGTGACTAATTGTAGGAAGTATAAAAACGGTACTGTTAAAATTTCTAAATTGACAAAATGGGATTTACACGTTGACCCATGTTGCAATTTCAACATAGAACAAATAATTCTTTTTTGTACTTTGAAGATTTTTTCTGAATGGGTAGAACTTCCCCAGATAATGGGCATAGTAATATATTTCAAGGCTATTTATTGATACCTGATCCTGTAGTGCTCGAATAACTCCACATAAATAGCAGAGTCTGGAGTTTAGAGAATTTATGTGTGTATCCCAACTGAGACTGCTTTCAACTGTTACCCCTAAGAATTTGATTTCATTTATTAGTCTTAGTGGCAGAATACTGAGAGATTCGTGTAGGGGACTCTATATGCATAGTCAAGTTAAATGAGGTTAAAAGATTATTTAGAGACTGGGTGGCTAGAGATTTCTTGTCAGCGAAATTAATATTTAACTCTCCTGCTACTAGAATAGATGCATTTAAAGGAAGTTCATTGAGAAGCTGTTCTAACTTTTGTATGAAAATATTTACATCAGATGTGGGTGTTCTATAAACACATAATACAAACATGTTCAATATTTTTGAATGTAACAAGCAAAATTCAAATGATTTTTCTTCCAAATAATCGTTGAATTTTTCCACGTTAACGAATTTTACATTCAGTGAGTTATTCTGAAGAATCATGGTTCCTCCATAAATGCTCTTAATTCTGCTGTATCTTGACATTTCTGTATAATGAGGTAAGTAAAAAGGTTCATTATGAGCAAGCCAATGTTCAGTCAACAAAATCAGATCTGGACGATTTAAATCCTTCCGAAGTGAAGGGTCTATCACATATATATGATAATATGCTGGTGAAGTCTGAAATTTGTGTTCTTCCGTAAAAAGTGGAATCATTGGTTTCACATGTTTCAACTGAATGTTGTTTCAACTGAATGTTGTATAATTCAAAAACATATTCATCTATTTTTTTCACGAATAATCAACACAATTGACTCCTCTGTATTGGAAGAAATGAAAATACTTACCAAATGTACATTTCACAGACAGAACAAATGAGTAGGGCATATGTTCATGAGCTTTCAATGAAAAAGATTTTGTATCACTCGGTTCACTATGATGAATTGGTTTGAGTAAACTTTCAAAGTATACATATATCACAAAAGGAACTGGCATGTTCTTTTGGAAGTTGGTGAATTTCAGAATATTTCCAGGTAATGTCTCATCCAATTTGTTGATAATCATATCTGATTTTGGTAATGTTACAATCATGAATTTGCTGAGCACTCAATTTCTCCTTTTTGGGAAGAACTGAAGACAACCAACACAAATATACACTCGACCATAATGCTTGTATTTTTTCGAGAAACCAATCTAGACATGTCTTGTAAAAGGCAGTAATGGTTATTTCCATCATCATTGGTGAAATATAAAGGTCCAACGATGTCTGTAACTCTTTTATCATCTTTGAAGTGGTATCTACTCCAAATACATTCACCGAAATATTATTCAGGATTTCAAATTTCGGAATATTCTTCAATTACTCAGAAAATTCGATCCCCTCAAAATTTAATAATGTGTTGTAATGGGGTTAGGAAGTTGTGTGACAACTTTCCCATTTCTCATTAGAAACCCCAATATTTTACTACTTATTTTGACTGAAACATTATTTGTCTTTTGAATGTTAATTGCTGATCTATTTTGACTGAAACATTATTTATTTGAATGTATTTTGAATGTTGATTGGTGATCAATGGTTACCTCAAGGATTCCAATTTCATTGACTATGTCAAGAACCAAACCATTAATGCTGTAATTATAGCCATTTTTTTAAAATTTGGATATCAAACCCAATCAAATAAAGTATCTACATCATTCTGGAGGTTTGGATATCTCATGTATCACTTACTGGGAAAATTATCTGAGATTATCAGCAAACAATATAAATCCAGTTGATTTGTTTGAAAATATGAACCAGATGTTCATAAAATCAGATGTGGAATCAACTGCGACTGAAAGATAAACTTTAGTCACTATCTTCCATCGTTCAAGATAACCTCTTGTGGGGTATTCATGTTGAAAAGGGAAACATTCTCAACTGAATATTTAATAGAAATACTTTTCTGTGAATTGAAAATTCCACGATAAAAATCTTTCTATACAATATTCAATTGAGAATGTTTCCCTTTTCAACAGAAATCCAGTATTTTGAAGAAGTTAGTACCTAGGTTGAAAAATGATGCTCCATTAACCCTGTGGTACACCGGATGCCAAAGGAATTGTATGGTAAATATAATTATAAATTCTAAAATAATGATTCTGATGAGCTAAAAATAAAGTTCCATATATCACTAACAAATGCTAGAGCTATAGTTTTTTTTAATGGTTGTGAATGCCCTGGATAAATCTGTATGGCGTCAATTTGAATACCTTTCTCCAAGGCATCTAACAAATATTGTTGTTTTATGAGAGTAAATTTAATAAAGTGAATTTTCCCCTAAGCAAAAACCACGATGTTTTAGGAAATATTATATTTCTAAGTCCAATAGAGTTGACAAGTATAGTTCAACCATTTTCAATTGCAGAAGATGTTTCTATAGGAAGCAAATCAAAAACTCACTTCGCCAACACGAGCGTGTATGCGAAGAAACGGAACGAAAAATAAAGTGTACGACTCTAAACATTCTCCGTCGGCGAACCGAGGATCAAAAGAAGACTAATAAACCACCAGTTTCAGGAGGTCTGCATAAATGAAAGCCAGTAGGGTCTCTGGTCTGGAATCGAAATAGGTTTTAAAATATTCTATAGCTATGTTGGGTTTTGATGGAAAATATGGCTTTTTTTCGACCATGGGATAATGAAATTATGACGATCCGATTGCCTATTAATACATACTTCCTCGTTTATGGCGTATTTTTTTATTATAACGTATTTTTTGAATATTTAAATATCTAAATAAAATTAGTTATTTCCGCCTTTGCTGCTCAAAGGATTCCGCTGCAAGACTGGGAAACTTGTTTTGTATGCTTCTGCAATTGATAATGGATGAACTATAACTAATTTATCCATCAATTTTGGTATTGTCGATTGAATGCACGCTTCTCTATAATTGTAATATATTCTTTATTGCCTTATTTGAATATATAAGTTATATAGTTATTCTTCCAGAAGTCAGGAAAGACTCCATAACTGAGAGATGAAGAGAAAATGAGTAGGTGCTGTTAAGCTACAAATAAAGTTTTCTAACAATACTGGTGGTAAGCCTTCAGAGCCACTCTAATACAAATTTCAAATTCTGAATAGATCATCTACTCCAATATTGATTTTATTTATATTATATTATTGATTTTATTTTTACAAGTGATGGAATGCTACACCTAGTTTGGTTAACCAGATACATGAAATGCGAGGATTTACATATACGATGGCATATCCATTACCATTTAAATGTTTATAACTAACTACACATTGCTTATTATTATTACAATTAACTGCTATTATTACTAAACTATCATTTTTAAAACTATATCTGTCACATACAAGCAATTCTTTCATGACCAAACACGTTTATTTACATATTCATTTATTTCAATGTATTACATTTATTTTCTCTGAAAAAAACGTTATTATTATTATTATAATTAAAGAAACATTGGACGACTTTTTTTTTTCAGGTTATGGAAGGATGATGAACTCAAATAATAATAATATAACAAAAGACACACTTTGATTCAACTCCATTCCAACATTTGAAATCCTCGTATTTGAATTCATCAATATAATGAAAAAATAATTTTTGTATAGTATTAACCCATTCAAAATAGATTTCTATTAAAAAAAAATACATAAAAATGTAAATAGAAATTTTTATTTCATTGCACACGTTTGACAAAAAAATAAATATATAAACAAGATAGCATAAAATGCAGAAACGTACAAAAAAAACACCAATAAAATATATGATTTGTATAAAGTACATAAACAACATGTCTCCTAAAATGTAATTAAATTTTTTTTAATCCAAATATACATATATGAATGAACTTACTACTAATATGTGTGTAATAATACTATTGTGACTAATAATTTTATTTCTTATCGGTGGTTGAACAATATCAGTTTACTCATATTTTTTTCTCAATGGCTGTCCTTTGATTTTATAATTTTGAGATTTCGCAACATTAAATAATCTTATTTTCAAATAACATAATGTGAGTATTTTGATTAGTCTTGATATATGATTTTCCTCTAAAGTTAAATATTGTAAACTGTGATTTTCAATATCTTTGAACAAACTTTTATTGAATAAGAGTTTTGAATTAACTGCCATGACAAAAGTTTGCAAAAAATTAGCTTCCTCTGGTAATTCATTATTCGTTACCAAAAACACTCTTCTCAACATCATTTCTACTTCCTTAAAAACCGGTGTGAAGTTAGCCACATCCACAGATATACTCGAAGAAAAAAGTTAGGTCAATACATTTTCAGCTTTTACAAAAGGAATTACGCGATTTTTTTTAATAAAATAAAGCAATTCAATAACAATAATATCATCCCAGCCCCTTTACTACACCCCTTCTATCGTTTGTCAGGCCTTTAGTGATGATATGGGGGTAGTTACTGGAAAATAATTCAATAACTTTTCTAAATGAAAGAGTACCGCATTCTGCTGTGAGGATGTGTTTCTTGAAGGGAAAATAAATCGAATGAGATCCCCCGTATAGTTTGTCAGCCCTTCAGAGGGTGGTAGGGGGGTAATTTCTAGCAAATAATTCAATAACTTTCCCAAATTGAAGAGTACCGCATTCTGCCTTTAGGATGTGTTTCTTGAAGGGAAAATAAATCTAATGACATCCCCTTATAGTTTGTCAGCCCTTCAGAGGGTGGTAGAGGGGGTAGTTTCTGGAAAATAATTCAATAACTTTCCCAAATTAAAGAGTACCGCATTCTGCTTTGAGGATGTGTTTCATGAAGGAAAAATAAATCGAATGTTACCCCCCCTATAGTTTGTCAACCCTTCGGGGGGGGGGGGTGTAATTTCTAGGAAATAATTCAACAACTTTCCCAAATTCAAGAGTACCGCATTCTGCCTTCAGGATGTGTTTCTTGAAGGGAAAATAAATCGAATGACATCCCCCTATAGTTTGTCAGCCCTTCAGAGGGGTGGTAGAGGGGGTAGTTTCTGGAAAATAATTCAATAACTTTCCTAATGAAAGGTACCGCATTCTGCTTCATGAATGGAAAACAAATCGAATGACACCCCCCTATAGTTTGTCAGGCCTTCAGAGAGGTGGTAGAGGGGTAGTTTCTGGAAAATAATTCAATAACTTTCCTGAATGAAAGAGTACCGCATTCTGCTTTCAGGATGTGTTTCTTGAAGGAAAATAAATCGAATGACACCCCCTATAGTTTGTCAGCCCTTCAGAGGGGTGGTAGAGGGGGTAGTTTCTGGAAAATATTTCAATAACTTTCCTAAATGAAAGAGTACCGCATTCTGCTTCCAGGACATGTTTCATGAACGAAAAATAATTCGAATGACATCCCCCCTATACAAAGTTCAAAGAAAGATCAACTGCCTCTCAATAATAAATTAAACTTTTCGAATAATAATCAACATAAGTTCAAATCTGTCCTTAAAGAGGAATCATGGAGTGACATGTACAATCAAATATCTTCCGAAAAAAAAGCACTTTCATTCCATGAGATGAACCACTTTGGACACTGTTTTCCTACAATTTATACGAAACCTTTGAAAAAGACAAACCAGATCAGCTACTGGAGAACACCTGAAATTAAAATACTCAAACAAAATGTTCAATTTACATACGAACTGCTTAAAAAAAATCCAAGTGACTTCAATAAAGTGCAATACGACTTGATAAAAAAAAAATATAACCAAGCTTTGACAGAAGCAAAAAAAACATATTACTCAACTCAAATTTCACTTTCCGACAACAAAATTAAAACAATTTGGGAAATCATAAATATTGAAAGAGGTAATTCCAACCCAAGAGCTCAACCTGAAATTGACGTAGATATCTTTAACGAATACTTCACCAACCATGCAGATAACATCGTTAAGGATATTCCCGCACACGGAAATCTTCCAATTCATCATAATATCAATAAATCCCTAAATTCAAATTCTTTTTTTATGATCCTTCAGCTTAAGAGCAAATTCGTTCAATTGTTAACAGTCTGAAGACCAAAACAACCCAAGACACATATGGCATCAGTACCAAATTGTTGAAAGAGTGTTTATCATATATTATCAAACCTTTGACTCACGTTTCAATATCGTTCTCTCTGACGAATATTTCCTTCCGTGTTTAAGCCGGCCAAAGTTCTTGCCATTCACAAAAAAGATGATGAGGAAATGCCAGAAAACTATAGACAAATACACATCCTACCTACAATATCTAAAGTAATAGAAAAAGCAATCCTCATACAGTTCAGTAATTATATGGAGAAACTAAATTTATTTGATGGTCATCAATATGGATTTAGAAGTGGGAAAAGCACAATAGATGCTGTTAATAGGTTAGCTAATAACATTCTTGACGCTTTTGAAAACAAAAAAATGTGTTTAACCATCTTCACTGATCTGTCAAAGGCTTTTGATTGTGTATGTCACAAAAAACTCCTGGAGAAGTTAGAATGGTATGGATTACGAGGTGTATCTAGAAACATTATTGAATCATACCTCAAAAATAGAACACAGAGGGTTTATAATAATAACAACATAAGCCATGAACGCCCAATCAAGAGAGGGGTACCACAAGGATCCATACTGGGCCCTTTCCTGTTTTTGATTTATGCAAATGATCTACCCTCACATATGTCATTCAAACGTAACTTAATGACGATCTTATATGCCGACGACACGTCCTTTTCTCTTCAAGTTGAACAAAGTGCAGATATTGATGAAATTTCAGCACATACTACTGCTCATGCCAAAGCGTGGTTCAATGACAATGAACTATTTTTGAATGAGGCTAAAACAGAGATATGTTTATTTTCAAACCACCATACTTGTTCCAACACGAAATCAGTTAAATTTCTAGGAATACATCTTGATCCACCCCTTTCTTGGAACACACATATTAGTCACGTGTGTGGAAGGCTGGCAAGATCTGTGTACGCCATTCGGCGCATAGCATTAACTGTTAGCCAAGAAGCAGCCCTAACATCATACTATGCGATGTTCCACTCGGTAATGAGCTATGGATTACTGAGTTGGGGAAAGGCACAAATTTACAGAGAGTTTTCTTATTACAAAAAGCTGCTGTACGTAGCATTGCAAGGGTTAAATATGATGAACACTGCAAACCACTCTTTCAAAAATTCGGCATTATGACACTGTTTGCTCAAATCATCTATGAAAATTTGATACACGTTAAAAAAAATATACTTACTTTTACGACACACTCTAATGTTCACACCTTCCATACCCGCAACAGACATAACATCGTGCCTAGTAGGAAGTGATTGGAAAAAGAAATCTATAGGTTTTCCCCCTTTTCAATTTGCTCTCTCGTGAAACAAGGGAACTACCACTAGAATCTTTCAAAAATAAAATTAGGAAACATCTTATCAACATGGTTCCCCTACAAGATAAACGAGTTTAGTGAATCACTAAGTGATTCGCTCGCTGACAACTAGTGCTATTTAAACTCATATTCGTCGTTGTGTTCTATATACATATGTATGTTTTATATATATTATCTATAATAATTGGAATTTACATTATATTATAGTGACTAATTTATGTAACTTTCTGTTCTGTTTTGTGACGTTTTCTTTGTTACATGGCAATGTGTAATATACTATTATACTCGTATATGTTAAACAAAGAAATAAAATTATATATCTATCTATCTATGGTTTGTCAGCCCTTCAGAGGGTGGTAAGGGGGGTAATCTCTAAGAAATAATTCAATACTTTCCAAATTAAGAGTACCATTCTGCTTTAGGATGTGTTTCTTGAAGGAAAAATAATCGAATGAATCCCCCTATAGTTTGTCAGCCCAGAGGTGGTAGGGGGGGTATTTCTAGAAATAATTCAATACTTTCCCAATTAAGAGACCTTATTCTGCTTTGAGGGTGTGTTTTATGAAGGAAAAATGAATCGAATGAGATCCCCCCTATAGTTTGTCAGCCCTTCAGAGGGTGGTAGGGGGGGTAATTTCTAGCAAATAATTCAATAACTTTCCCAAATTGAAGAGAACCGCATTCTGCCTTAGGATGTGTTTCTTGATGGAAAAATAAATCGAATGACCCTTTACGACCCCTCTGAAGGGCTGACAAACTATAGGGGGGATGTCATTCGATTTATTTTCCATTCATGAATTACATCCTAGAAGCAGAATGCGGTACTCTTTCATTTAGGATAGTAATTGAATTATTTTTCAGAAACTACTCCCTCTGAAGGGCTGACAAACTTTGAGGGGGGTGTCAATCGATTAATTTTCCCTTCAAGAAACACATCCTGATAGCAGAATGCGGTACTCTTTCATTTAGGAAAGTTATTGAATTATTTCCTAGAAATTACCCCCCTACCACCCCTCTGAACGGCTGACAAACTATAGGGGGGATGTCATTCGATTTATTTTCCCTTCATGAAACACATCCTAGAAGCAGAATGCGGTACTCTCTCATTTAGGAAAGTTATTGAAATATTTTCCAGAAAATACCCCCTCTACCACCCCTCTGAAGGGCTGACAAACTATAGGGGGGATGTCATTCGATTTGTTTTTCCTTCATGAAACACATCCTAGAAGCAGAATGCGGTACTCTTTCATTTAGGAAAGTTATTGAATTATTTTCCAGAAACTACCTCCCTCTACCACCCCTCTGAAGGGCTGACAAACTATAAGGGGGGTGTCATTCGATTTATTTTTCTTCATGAAACACATCCTAGAAGCAGAATGCGGTACTCTTTCATTTAGGAAAGTTATTGAATTATTTCCTAGAAATTACCCCCCTACCACCCTCTGAAGGACTGACAAACTATAGGGGGGATGTCATTCGATTTATTTTCCCTTCAAAAAACACATCCTGAAGGCAGAATGCGGTACTCTTCAATTTGGGAATGTTATTGAATTATTTGCTAGAAATCACCCCCCTACCACCCTCTGAAGGGCTGACAAACTATAGGGGAGATGTCATTCGATTCATTTTTCCTTCATGAAACACATCCTCAAAGCAGAATGCGGTACTCTTTCATTTAGGAAAGTTTTTGAATTATTTTCCAGAAACATAACGCTGCCTGGCTCAAATTCTCTAACAAAACAGATGATGCAGGTCGTCAAGCCGAGGCCTTCGCCATCACTCATGGTCTAGAACAACTGGTCGAGCTACCAACCCGCATCCCTAATGTCAACAACCAGTCTGCCAGTACACTAGATCTTTTCCTCACCACCAATCCTGACCCGTATAGAATAGAAGTTTGTGCCCCACTTGGAAACTCTGACCACACCCTCATCTCCACAATATGCTCTTTCCATTTACCATCGAGCTGCACAATACCACCCCGTCTCATGTGGCATTACAATTCGGCCGACTGGGAAGGTCTTCGTATGTTTTTCTCAGCGTTTCCATGGAAAAGAGTTTGTTTCTCTTCAGTAGATCCAACACGATGTGCTGAGACAATTTCTGAAATCATCATGTTGGGGATGCAAACCTACATACCGAAAGAAGAACATTATCCGATAAGACCTGGTTTAACAGAAACTGCTCTAGCCAAACAGGCAGCATACCATCGATGGCTAAAAAATCCGGGCCCTGAGACCAGAGCAGCATATGTCGAGGCTAGAGGCATATGCAGAGAGACAATAGAATGCTCAAAAGATGCTCACAATGCCAAAATAAGATCAAAACTTGCTGAATGTCCTAACGGATCCCGTTCATTTTGGTCATTCGCCAAAGCTGTGGGAAGAAACTTCACTTCCAGCTCATTTCCTCCTCTAACCAAAGAAGATGGAACATTAGCAACGACTGCCCAGGAAAAAGCCAATATCTTTGCGCACCTATTTGCTGGAAATTCCACTCTGGATTCATCGGGAAAACAACCCCCGAACATTACACCTATTGACAGTCACATGCCCGAGATCACCTTTCGCCAACGTACTATCAGAAAGATTTTGCTGGGTCTCAACACCAACAAAGCCTGTGGATCTGACGGAATCCGCCGATTGTTCTCAAGAAATGTGCCCCGAACTAACACCTGTTCTTTGCAAGTTGTTCAACCACTCTTACAATTTGGGGTATTTCCGTCCAATTGGAAAATTGCAAGAGTACAGCCAGTCCCTAAAAAGGCAAAAGGCCCTACCTAGCAACTACAGACCTATCGCACTGCTATCTATTATTTCAAAGGTCATGGAAAAAGCCATCAACATCGAGCTCATGAAATATCTGGAAGACTCAGGAATTGTCAACGATAGGCAATATGGCTTCCGCCATCAGAGATCAACTGGTGACCTGCTCGCTTACGCCTCACATATATGGCAGCTATCTATTGAAAAGTATGGAGAAACTTTAGCTGTGGCATTAGATATCTAAAAGGCGTTCGATCGAGTTTGGCACCAGGGACTCCTCGCCAAGTTCCGCTTATGGCTTGCCCCTCAGCTGTGTTCTCTGCTTGCTAGTTTTCTCTCAAACAGGTCTCTCCATGTAGTGGTCGATGGAGTTTCATCTGACACTCTACTCATAAATGCTGGTGTTCCGCAAGGATCCATTCTCGCACCAACACTATTTCTACTTCACATCAACGACCTGTTGAAAGCAACTTCATGTCCAGTACACAGCTTTGCCGATGATAGTACCCTCCATACCGCTTTCTCTTCCAGGGCCCCTATATCAGCCCGTGAAACCAGAAATGAACGAGGAAGAAATGTTAATAATATAAATATGGACTTAGCAACAATTCTCGAATGGGGATCTAATAACTTGGTAGAATTCAATGCAAACAAAACACAAGCATGTATTTTCTCTAGAAAAGCCGATCTCACTGTGCCTAACATAACTTTGTCAGGAGTAACCATACCACTGAAGCCATCCATATCGATGCTTGGTATTACTATCAGCAATAACCTTTCCTGGGAAAATCACGTGAGGTCCATTGCCAAAAGTGCATCCCAAAAACTTGGTTTTCTGTTTCGTGCCAAGAGCTATTTCACCCCCAGTCAGCTGCTTATGATCTATAAGGCACAGATCCGACCTGTCCTGGAATACTGTTTCCATATTTGGAGTGCGGCACCTAAACATATCCTGAGGCTATTGGATTCTGTCCAAAAAAGGGCAATTCGTCTCGTCGGTGATGCCTCGCTTACAAACTCTCTCACTTGTCTGGAACACCGTAGAAAAGTTGGCGATTTGTCTCTATTTTATAGATATTTTCATGGGCGATGCTCTTCTGAAATATCAACAATCGTTCCTGCTTTGGCAGTCTCTTCGAGATTAACCCGTCAAGTTCAGTCATCACACCCCTTCGTGGTCACTTTGGAGACCTGCAGAACATCACTTTCCAAAGACTCGTTCATCCAACGAACAGCGAGGCTTTGGAACTCATTGCCTAGGGAGGTGTTCCCCGAGGCATACAACCTTCAGAAATTTAAGAAGAACACCAACTCCTACCTTCTTTCCCTAGGTTCCCACGATGTTCTCTGAACATTACAGGATATCCCTTTTCGTGGGAACCAGAACATAAAAAAAAAAAAAACTACCCCCATATCATCACTAAAGGCCTGACCAACGATAGAAGGGGTGTAGTAGAGGGGCTGGGATAATATTATTGTGATTGAATTGCTACATTTTATTAAAAAAAATCGCGTAATTCCTTTTGTAAAAGCTGAAAATGTATTGACCTAACTTTTTTCTTCGAGTATATCTGTGGATGTGGCTAACTTCACACGGGTTCCTTACAAACTGTAATTGTATTTTCAGAGGGAATAGTTAAAGTACCCCATTGTTTTCGAACAAGTAGTTTCAAACTACTGTATTCCAATTTACTATTACAAATGGAATCAAGACATGTAGGACATTTAATTAAATTAAATTAAAAACTGAAACTACCTATGTTACAGAAAAAAATATTTTATTATAGTTTCATCTACTGGAAAAAAAACATAATTTTGCATAAAAATTAATCATTTTGTGTAATGAATATTAAGAAAAGGCCTTAAATTTACCTTCATTTTTTGCTGTCTCCTATTCATATGTGCATTTTCAATTTTTTCCCAAAGCATAAACCTTCTTGTTCCTGTATATAATGGAGCAAAGTTACATAATTGAAATCCACAATCTGTTCATCTGGATCAATAAATATGCCTAATGTAGCCCAATTATTTCGAATCAATTTGATCATATGGCATACATCTGATATAATATATATTTTACTTTGATCTACAGGGTGTAGAAAATATGATTACACTTCATCTATGTTAGCAACCTTGGCACCATAGAGAAATGTACATTTGGTCCATCACAAGACACTGATGTGATAAAGTCTCCACATGCATGCAATTTAATTAAAGCTTCTTTCACTATGTTTGCCCGTTCTTCAGCATTCAGTCCATCTATGAAGAAATAAGCTAAGGGTAATTTCCAATGTCCGTTAACAGCCACTACCATCAACACAAATGCTTCAGCTGCATATTGTCTCCTATCATCTTCCATGGCATTTGTACCCACATTGACATAGCCACAAGATTTTCCATCATATAAGTCAATGTGTTTCTTTATTGACATTTCATCGAACATCAAACTGCATAATAAAGTTTACCCCCTAGTTTTATCCAGGTTCACATGATATATTCGAAAACCAACCTCTAATCACTCGCTGTGAAGGAAGTGCTAAGTTGAATGTTTTCTGGACATATTCATAAGCTTTGCTGGAGTGAAAATTGAGAGTCATAGCAAAGCTTCTTATAACTGCATCATATTTTTGCCTAATAGTCTTTCCTCTTCTAGAATTGGCCAGCATTCTTTTCATTATTGCCAATGGTAAGCCAGAAAAAGTTTTTTCTAACAAATCACATGCATTGGGACTCAATAAATCTTTTCTCCTAATGTCATTTACCACTTGCATCAGATGAGAAACCTTGTTTCTGAGTCTTCTGTTTTTCTCTTTTTCCAATTGATGTTTGTACCTCAACTGGTGATACTTGGTTCTTTCATTCATGTATCTGGTTTTGAACATATCTGGAGATGATCTGAAGAATATAATTTTTGTATCAATTGTTGGGGGAAAAGTGATGATGAAAGAGCTTTTTGTCCAAAAATATATTATAGTAGTGGAAAAAATCCTTTATATATATTTCTTCTCCAATTAGAAACTGCTACATTTTGCAGATTTGTAAAAAAATATATATTTAATTGAATACTAGCAAAAAGTTCTTGCATGAATCCATGTAAATACGCATATGTATGAAACGTCCTAACCAAATTTCTGTTTCTTTTTTGAACCCCTTTCAATCCAGAACTATCAGATGAACTCCTATAATTTGACAAAAAGAAACATTATATCTACATTTTTATAACTATAAGAGCCTGCACACACTGGTGATTTTTGTCAGGGTGATGATTAATTCATTGTCACTGTCACGTCACTGAAGATTTCTTGACTTCACACACTTACAGTGTACGCAATTTATTTGTTATTCGTCAAGATGGATCTCGTGGAATCGGTTGTCTGTGCACTTGTCATTAAAAACAGGTAAAGAATATTGAGTTCATCATATTGTGTTGGGAATATTGGGTTGGAGTGATAGACTGATAAGTGGAAAGTTCTACTCCACGTTTGCAAAGTTACGTGCTTATCCTGACAATTTTTTTCGCTACTTTCGAATGAGTATCAGAAGTTTTGAGGAATTATCACATTTACTAAAACCTACCATATCCTACCTGCTGAAGAGAGACATTATCTAAATACAGCTCGACTAGCTGCGTGAGGTGACATGGCGCACTGCAATTTAAACCTACGGAAGCGGTGACAGTTGTGTCACTAGCGTGTCGCTAGACCCCACGACAATAAGTCACCCAGCTGTTACATATTCAAGTGCGTGCACCACCGTAAGGCTCCCTAGCCATGGTGACAGTGACGAAACAGTCACGGTGACAAAAATCACCAGTGCGTGCAGGCTCTAAGTATGCAGAAAATGTAGAATTATAGATTTTCAAATTTTAATCAAAACACAAAGTTCACCTGAGACTTCAAATACTTCAAGATATATGTTTTGTGGTTATTTAATTGGTATTTTTGAATAAGGTTCCACTGAAAAAATTCATGTGAATAATCAGATTCCTATTCATATACTATGTGCAAATCAAAATATTTTAGAAAGGGGGCACATGCGTGTTTCCTATTCCTAATTGATCTTCAGATGTTTATAAATATGGTAAATTATATTCTTTCGGGGAAACAGTTTGAGTATAGTTTTCAAACTCCACCTTTCAATATTTTAGATTGATTACACAACTTTTCCAAAAACTGAACAACTATTTGATTTAGATTTTTTACAGAAACTTTTCGGTGATCTTCTAGAATTGTGCGACATTTTTCTATTTTCTAGAATGGGAATATACTATTTGCTGTACATTACGTCCCAACAAGGTACCCCAGGACTTCTCACCAGGAAATTGTACATTTTCCAATACAGATTCTACAGGGGTTTTCACTCTTCACTCTCATAAGACTTTTGATTTGTCACCAGGAAATTGTACATTTTCCAAAACAGATTCTATATGGTGTTGTCACTTTTCTCTCTCACAAGACTTAAGATTACTTCACTATATATATTTTTAACACAAAGTACTGAAATCGAGAAGGTTTAGAAATGAAACTCTGATTATCTCACTATATATTTTTTTTGAAGTACTTTATTCAAATAATAAAAAAATCATAATACATTTTCAAGTGTGTATCACCTAACAAAAACTATTTGAACAAAAGCTTGTTTACCTAATCGACAAACACAGTGCCGGTCCCAGAACAAAATACAGTACATAATAAAACTGACAAATTTAGAAATACAAAATCACCAAAATACATATTAAAAGTACTGAAAATAAATACATGAAAATACTAAAATACATATTAACACTGATGAATTTAACCACCCCTTGAAAATTCAATCCTTCGTCTTGAACATTAGTTTTTATTTTATTTTTATATTGGCTATAGTTAGGACTAGACCTAATAGATTATGGCAGACTATTGAATGTCTGTTCAGTGGGCTGTTTAAAGCTATGTTTGTTCTTACATTACTTGTATATTTTGTTGTCTTCTGGTAGCACGAGAATGTATATTGTTTACCATCTCTAATTGCGAATTACTTTGAAATTTGTATTTATCACATTTGTACAGAAATTTGCTTTGCTCAGTTTTTAATATTTCTGCTATTTGAAGACCAGTTTTTTTGAAAACTACATCTGTTGACGTTCTGTAACTAAAGTGGAATAAAACCTTTACTACCTTATTTTGAATCCTCTGTGTTTTATTCATTAACGTTATCCCACAAGTGCCCCAGACTGGAATTAGGTAGCTAAAAATTGGTAAGAAATAAGCGTTATATATAAGTGTCAATGTCTTCTTGTTTAGGTAATCCCTACATCGGTAGAGTGCACCAATCATTGGAATAACTTTTTTTCTATATGTTGAACATGTATGTTCCAGTTTATGTTCTCATCCAGGAATAATCTCAAATATTTTGTTCTATCTACTCTATTTATAATTTCATTTCCTATTTTTATCTGCATATCAATTGAGTTCATATTTTTCTGCATAAAGAGCATATAAGTAGTTTTTTTCAAATTAATTTGCTGCTTATTTTTTATCAACTATTCTTGGTATTTCTCCAAATCATTGTTCACCCTCATTTCCAGTTCTATTAGATCAGTACTTGTGTATACCAGAATGGTATCATCAACAAAAGTAAAATATTTAGCTTGCAGTTGTGCTTTTTCTAGACTTCTCACAAGTAAAGTATATAAGAAGGGGCCCAAGACCGATTCTTGAGGCACTCCATAATTCGTTTCTTCAACCTCACTGTAGCTATTACCTAATCTAACATATTGCTTTCTATTAAGTAGATACATTGTAAACAGTGTGAGCAGGTTCCCTCTGATACCCATGTTTTCCATTTTATTCAAAAGTATTTTATGATTGACTACAGCAAAAGCTTTCCGAAAATCTTTAAACATTGTTAGTTCAAATTTTTTTTTACCAAGCTTGGATGAGATGTAATTTACAAAATCTATCGTAGCACTGATGGTCCCACTGTTTACTTGGAAACCATATTTGTACCTATCAAATTTAACGTCAATATCAATAAATGTTATGATGCGTTTTTTAATTATTATTTCAATATATCAGTTTTGATAGAGATGATACCATTGTAATAGGCCTATAGTTGTCAATTACTTTGGTTGAACCTGGTTTGTGTAATAGAATTAACTTACCAATTTTGAGTATTTCTGGATAGATACCCTGATGAAAAATTTCATTGATTAAGAATACTAATATTGGCACTATGGTGGTTTTCAATGTCAGAATTTCTCTCGTGTTAATTTGATCATGTCCTGCTGCTGCATTTTTATTCAAATCATTCAACGTTTCCAGTAATTCTATTTCATTCGTGTCATATAAATTCATTGAGTTGTTGTTCCCTACCTCCTCAAAGTAATTAATATAATAGTTGTTGATATTTACTATATTGCTCGCTATACTTTTTCCTATATTTACGAAGTAATTATTAGATGTATTTGCTATATCTTTAGTATCACTTTTTTTCCCATCCTGTTCAATATAATCTATTTCACTCTTTTCTGGTTTCCCCTTAACCATGACAATATTAGATTTTCATTGTTTTTTATTATTTCTTCCAGTTTATTCCCATTGTTTTTCAAAATATTCTTTTTTGGGCAGCTCCCTATGTTTATTTGCAATATTTTTTTGAATTCTAAATTGAATCTGAATGTTTTCATCATATGGATTATTTATTTTTAATTTATATAATCTATCCCCTTTCTTCATGTGGTCCAAAAATTCTTTAGTTATCCAATCATTTCCCTCTCTGTGTTTCAGTTTATAAGAATTCATTGCCTCTTTTTTACTGACTTGAATCAATGATATCAATAGTTCAATTTTTGTCTTCTTACTGGTTTCTTCAAATTTTTGTTTGAATAATGATTGATTGAGTACCAAGTGATTTTTCATAACTTTTTCTCTTTGGTTGTTACCTTTTCGACAACACTTATCTCTAATATTTTATGATCTGATACATATTTGTCACTAACTCTAACATCACAACTTATTTGTTTGTTTGAGATCACATGGTCAACTATAGACTTTGACTTAGTAGTTACTCTTGTTGTATTTTTTTCGTTTATTTTGTTACAGATTCTAAAACCATTAAGAGTAACTGTATTTTTGTAGGTATTAACCTCTGGTGCTGCAATGTTTAATAAGTTTACATTCATATCCCCTATTAGATCGTCTTCTGATTATTTTTTGACAGGTAAAGATGGTGGTCTATAAAGAGCACACAGTCTGATATTGCTTCCAAGTAAGTTGATACGTACAAAATTTAGAGTACGATCATCCTTTGTAATCTCCGTTATTTCAGAGCTATATTCTATGGAGTCTTTGATATATATATATATATTGAGGATCCACCACCTTTTGAATTTCTGCAGGAATGAGTACCGCTATAGCCACTAATTTGAAATTGATTCACTTCGTTACTGTAAAACCTCGTTTCCGTTATCACTGATATGTCACAGTTGTTTTCTTTCAGATAGCATTGAATGTTTTCAAACTTATTTCGGGCACTTTGGGCATTCATAAACGAAATGCTTAACCTGTTTCGTTGGGTATGTGACGCTGCAAGTTTTTTAGATCGTTTTTTCTAACCAAAATGGAACCATTTGAATACCACACGTATTGGTAGTCGTTCTCTTTTTTGAATTTTTTTGCCAACATATACAGGTACTGTTTTCGTTTCGTCAAATCATGATTAACATATACCAAATCCTTATTTGTGCCGAGTCCTAGCTTTTCTAGTGTGATCTTCATTTCCTTGCTTGCATAAACTGTTCCTTGTCATTTTTACTACCAAAACACAGCTTGTTTGGTGCATATTGATTTTCTTTATTGCCTATTCTATAGCATTTTTCTTCTTTCAAGTCTATTTTCAGTGCTCTGTAGACTGTTTGCATTATTGAGGTTAAGTTCTCTTTTTTGTTTTTCTGAGGAATCCCACTTATGATGAATATTATTTTCAAGGCATTTCTGCTCATTTTTATTAATTTCTTTGTTTAACCCTGATTTTAAGAGCTCAATTTCCAACTTTAGTTCTTCATTCACTTTCAGCTGGGTTTCGTAATTTTTTAATAGATCACTTTGCTTTGGGTCCATTAATTGTAATTTTTCCATTACATCATTCAATGTGTCCCCATGTTTTGTTTTTGTTGATTGACTGGAACTTGATGCATTTTTATCGTCCAAAGATGGATTTCTAACCTTACTTTTACATGAATCACAAAACCATCGATCACCTGTTGAACTTTTAAATTATTTTGCATAATAATTCAGGCTGGCCGTAGTTAGGTTCGAACACTTTGAATGGACTTCGGGATATTCAACTCCAACTAACAGGAGATCGCTTTCCCTGAGGAACTTTTGAGATGATCTTGAATTTTTATACTTGGTGTCGATGTCTCTGGAATTGTAGGTGCTGGTCTGGAACTTTCTGGTGTTGTTGGTATTGGTCTCGAAGAGCCAGGTTGTGCACAGTAAGGATATTCTGGTTTTGAAGAGCCTTACGTCGAGTATGAATATTCTGGTCTGATTGGGTCTGGTTGGTTGGGTGGAGTTTCTTGCTTGCGACATTGTAAACATTGATATACTGAAATAACTGACTCAAAACCACTTCGACTCATACTCTCTCATAAACAAGGTGAGGTACAAAAAATCATTTCATTGACTTTGTGTATAAAAATATTTCATCAACCAATTGCTGCTTTTCGTGGAATGGTTGGGTGTAGTAACTTCAATAATTTTTTATTATCTGCTTTCAACGAAGGGATATATTCAACTCCCATTGGTTGAAACTTTTATATGGGGCTTTCAACAAATTATAATGCTCGTGAAGTTTTATTTACTCCTCAAGTTCAATGGGGTACAAACAGCAAATAATCACTGATTATTAATTATAATCAGATCGTGAGAAATATAATTAAACAAGTTCACATGCGCTTGTAACATGCATATACATTGTATAAAATGACCAGTTCTATCTTAAATAATAATAACCAAGCATTCTATGCACCGATAATAATATTACTAGTTCTTATAAGCAAAAACTTGATTTTACTGTTGGTACTTGACCAGTGTTCTTTTCATTATGAGTTCGAGGACTGTCATTATCCATAGGAAGGTATATCATACCAAATATTTCATTACTGAATAAAATTGTGGTTGAAAATTTGAGGCAATTTTCAAGAGAATCGTTTTATATTAATATATAACTAATATTTTGTTTGGTTAAAAAAAAACAACCTCATCATGAACCCGACAGATTTCTGATATTTCATTATTGAATGGTGTTTAAAAATTCGAGGATATTTTCAGGTATAATAATTTTGTCAAAAACAACTACTGGTGAAACTGAAAGATTTCTTCAATTATGAATTTTATAAATTTTATTCATAATTACTTTCACTACTCAATTTTGGCCTAGTGTTACTACTTAGGAACCCGGAAAGTCCTGCCATGTAACTTTTCAATTGATTCGTTTTTTAAAGCATAATATTTGATCTCATCTATTGAGTTGAAATTACTATTTAATTGTTACTCGTTACGAACCCGCAAAATCTGGTTTTTCAAAGCATAAGATTCGATCTCTCATTTATTAAGTTGAAATTACTATTTTTCTGTTACTCGTTACGAACCCGAAAAGTCCGGTTATGGGATTTTTCAATTGATTCGTTTTTTCAAATAATAGGATTTGGTCTCTCATCTATCTCAAAATGCAAATCCTAGGTTTCCCACCTACCTATATACTATGTCATTTAATGATCATATGACGTATCATTTTCTCCAAAGTGACTATTCCTCTATCTGTCTTAGTTTCAGTGTTTAAATGAAAAAAATATATTCATTAGTTACAACAGATTTTAAATTTGATGAAAATATAAAAAATAATTTTTTGTCGACCAGTTTTAGTTACTAAACCAAATGAAAGCTTGTGAAAACATCAATATTCTAATAGAAAAAGTAGAATTGTGCCTTCGTGTAATTACATTATTTTTGGATGTCTTTATCACCATAATACTTGGGCATGTGAAAAAAAGGATATTATTCACTCTCCAGAAACGTGCAGTACGCTATATCTGCGGGGTTGGACCTCGAGTATCATGTAAAGAACTTTTCAGAAAGCAAAAACTCCTCACCATTCCATCTCTTTTCATTCTCGAATCGGTATGCTTAGCACATAAAAATAAATCAACATATGATACCATTTCTGGTTCTACCCGCCAAAATAACAACCTAAGGCTACCCATTCCAGCTTCCAATTTGATCAAAAACTCCATTATTTATAATGCTGCAAAACTATATAACCATCTTCCTGCCAGCATCAAAACCATTGAATCCCTCCATTTATTCAGGAAATCGGTTAAACTCATTCTTATGGATGAAGTATTTTACGAAGTTCAAGATTTCCTCAATAAAAACATAAGTGGTTGTATTAGTTAACATTTTAATATTTTTTAATATATATTATTCAATTATATCATTTTTTTTTTTTATATTTTACAATATGGAATTTTTGATTGTTTGTGTGTTTCTATAAATATTTATTAATTCTTTTTAACTATATTGTGGGTACTTAATGCTTATTGTTAATTTCATGTTCTATGTTGAATATTTAAATGTATGTTTCTTTCTTTTATTAGAATCTAACAAACAATTGTAAAATATCTATATTTTTAATATTTGTAGTACAAGCTTTGTCAATAAGATTTATGTCTTCGACAATAAAGCATATTTTTGATTGATTGATTGATTCTATACTTCTAAAATTTGTGTCTGCACATATACATTTTCAGTAATAATAATGCTATTTTAACTTGTCTGCTGAGTTATTATTATTTGAAGTGAAAAAATTGTCTTTATTCCCAACAATTGCCTGCTTCCGTCAACATATACATATTTTTAATTGTATTACTGTTTTTACCGAATTCCTTTTTATTTTTTTCAGATTTTTTTTCCTCAAATAATGAATTTTGCATGTTGAAAAAGAGGAACATTCTCAATTGAAAATTGAATAGAATTATTTTTATTTTTTTAATTGAAAAATCCACGAAAATAATGAAGTTATTTTTTGTATATCTAACAGAAAACAACCACTTCCCGGCTAAAGCCATGCTGGACATTGAACTACATCTGGTAGATATTGAGGAAAAAAAATTCTGAAAGTGAAAATTTGCATTTTTATTTAGATAGCTATTTGATTTAATATACCAGTCTTGAAGAACTCATATAGATGAATGAGGCAAAGAAGAATGTTTTCCAAAAAGGAGTACTCATCAGAAATAATTTGTAACATTGGCTTAATACATTTTTCGCAGATGATTCCACATCTGATTTTGTGAGCATCCAGGGGATAATTTTGAACAAATTAATTTTCCATATTTGAGATCCACAATAATTGAAAGCATAAATGTATCATAATTATATCCAGTGTTCCAATCCTCAATTCATTAGTTTGAGTTTGACTTTCTGAAAATTGAAAACATTTTGCAGCATTGTCTCAGGTGGAAGAATGTCAGTCAACACCAGCTTTGTTGGAAGCTGGATTCCAGCCACAAGTTAGTTCAACATCTCTGAGGCTAGCATCCGAACATGGAATTTTAGAGTCGTGTGCAAGATTATCTGTATCTTTGGAACAAAATGGACTTCTTCAGGTAATTTACAGTTTGCATGTTCAGCAAGAAAGAGATTGCTTGAAAAAATTATTATTATAGCTCACCTTCATAGGGCATCTTAGGGGCTAGACATCATTATCATTCCAAATTTCGGTATTGAGTAAATACAAAATATGTTAATATTGTTGAGGGGTGATTTTGTATTTGATATATTATTCCCAATTCACATCCAGTCTTTTCAAAAACCTACTGACATCACACACAAATTAAATATTTGAATGGTGTTTGCAGTGTTTGGATTTGTTAATTTGCTTTTTAATTTAAAATGTATAATAGTATTGTGTATTTGAAAAAATGGTTATAATTTTTGCTTTATTCACATTTGATCCAGGAAAAATATACATAAAACAAAACATTTATATTTAAATCTCCTTCGTAAGCTTGTTTTGACTTTAATTATGATTCTTGTTCAATATATGTACTCGTACATGGCTTTTGAAATAAACACCTATACTATGTTTCCCAAATGCTAGAGACTGATACATGATTTTAGAATATGATTCTCAGAAGCCCTATAAAACAATATCTGTGTGTGTTTGTAGCACTATACTTGTGGCATCTTGTGTGTGAATAATCCTGAACTCTGGCATCCGCTTAGAACTGTGGCACCTTACACTCTGTGCCACAATTTTCATCGTCGTTTCAATGAAAACTACATGACATTTCTCGATGCTTTCTATCCCAAAGGGTGTCATTATGATCATATTATTCGTTGGAGCGGTTATTCCATGAACTACGCGTGTATTTTACCAACTATTCAAAAAAAACATCGGAGTGTGTGACGTGCCACAATTCAGTTTTATTCAGGTAGTATTCATACACAGTACTGTGGCACACAATATTTATCGATGAAAGCGACATCTGATGGAGAAACAGGCACTAATTACAGGGTTGCCATTTCACCTAGTCCAGCTTGCTGCGGACCCTTATATAGTGAGTAGGTATTGGGTATTTTTACAAGCTTTTATTTAGTTTCACTTGTTAGTTAGTTTGGGTCAAATCTTGCAAGTGAATTTTGACCGACTTCTAGTCGTCCGATTAATTTGAAATTTGGCAAGTGTTCATAATTCCGGTGACAAATGCATTATGGAATTTGAAAAAAAAAACAAAATGACGGCTCCAAGATGGCGAACGAGATTTGTAATTATGGTCCGATTTGATTCCAAATTGGTATGTGGAGGTTTTTGGGGTCGGATATTATGAATTTTCGGTCGAAATTCATAGATTCAAGATGGCGACCCCAAGATGGAAGACGAGTTTGTGATTATGGTTCGATTCGATTCAAAATTGGTATGCGGCGGTTTTAGCGGTCGGAGATTTTGAATTTTTTGTCAAAATTTATAAATTCAAGATAGCGGCCCCAAGATGGAAAAGGAGTTTTCTGATTATGGTCATATTTTATTAAAAATTGGTATGTGTGGGTTTTGAGTTTCGGAGATTTTGTCAAAATCTTTAAACTCAAGATGGTGACTTCAGGATGGCGGACGAGTTTTGTGATTATGGTCAGATTCTATTCAAAATTGGTGGGTGGGAGTTTTTGGGGTCGGAGATCATTGGTTCTTTCAGCTCAAAACTTACAGGGAAGATAATGAACAGATCAAAGCGAACTATATAAAAAGAGAAAAATAAAATAACTAATAAAAATCCTTTTCAAAGACAAGCTTTAAGCCGAGTACTAAAACGTATAAAATGAGTTTGAGTCATCGCTGACAATGATTTAATCATTTTTTGTTGAATTATTTGGTTTCAAAAAGATTGTCATTCTTTTGTTGATTTCCATAAAAAAAAGATTTCAGTTGACAAATATCTTATATTATCATAAAAATGTTTACGGAAAGTAAAGCCTTCAAACATACATTATCTAGAAATATTCAGTGCATTTTTCTATTCGATTTTTCACTCAAAATTAAAAAAAAATCCAGTCTCTCCTTTCCAGCTCCCTATTGGCTGCAATACATTTCTCGCATTCCACTTTTCCTGGTACTATACCGTTTTTTTAATTATTCTTGAAAAATCTGAACACGTCCTTTTTTTCTCGCTGTGTCCATGGTGTTGGAATACTTCTTTTTTCTTCAACCCTTTTTGGTTCGTCAAGTTTTTTAATAGAATCTTCTTTTTCTAGAAGTCTTTCTTCACTTGCCACTTTTTCTGGATTTTCTTCTCCTAAACAATGAATAAATCATTAGAAAAATATTTTCTCGGAAATATTCCATTTATTTGAAAATGTGGAAGTACTTTCAAGGCCGTTGTTCAGTCTGAATTCAACCTCTGGCCAATCGAATCTCTCTTCAGCAACCAAACCAAGATTAGTTGAACTTATATCTTAATGCAATGAAACTGCAAAAAATTTATGTTGATGAGACTGAGTTTTTCATAAGATGATGGTGATAAGATAAGATAGGTAAATACAAACTTTCATTTAACTTGCTCCATTCGTATGTCTGTCAGTCTTTCCAGTTCAAAATGTGTAATCCATTTTTGAAGCACGGATGCCAGCATTCGATGGAGCTGAAATTTGGTAATTCCAGTGACAATACTTTATTGAATTTTTGTTAGAAAAAAACAAAATGGCGGCTCCAAGATGGCCGGACAAGTTTCGTGATTATGGTCCGATTCTATTCATAATTGGTGTGTGGTGGTGTTTGGGGCCGGATATCATGTTATTTTTGTAAAAATTCGTGAGTTCAAGATGGTGGCTACAAGATTGCGACGAGTTTTGTTATCATGGTCTGATTCCATTTAAAATTGATATATGGGGGTTTTCAGGGTCGGAGGTTATAATTTTTTTGTCAAAATTCAATAATTCGAAATGTCGGCTCCAAGATGGTGAACGAGTTTAGTGATTATGATCTCATTCTATTAGAAATGTGTGTGAAGGTTTTAGAGGTCGAGTATTATGATAACATTGTCATGTTGAAAAGGTAAACATTCTCAATTGAATATTGAATAGAGAGATTTTTCTGTGAATTGAAAAATCCTCGATAAAAATAAATTTATTTTTTGTAAATATCTAACAGAAAACAACTACGTCCATGGCTATGAATTTTATCTGATAGATATTGAGAAAGGACCCTAACTCAAGAGAAATTTGAAAATTAAATAACTATCTGAATGAAAATGCAAATTTTCACTTTTGTATTTTTTCTTTCGAGTTTACTTTCTCAATATCAGATGTAGTTGAATGACCAGCGTGGCTTTAACCAGGGAAATTGTTGTTTTCTGTTGGATAATCCCAAAAAATAACCTCATTTTTCATCGTGGATTTTTCTATTTACAGAAAAATCTTTCAACTCAATATTCGATTGATAATGTTCCCCTTTTCAAATGACATACACCCCACAAGAGGTTATCTTGAACGATGTGAGATAGTGCCTAAAGTTTATCTTTCAGTCGCAGATGATTCCACATCTGACTTTATGAACATCCTGTTCATATTTTCAAACAAATCAATTGATAAACAACCTTTGCCAATTTCTTGAGACTGCAACACTTCGTATATTCAAAAGGTACGGAGGGCTATTTGTAATATACATAAACTGTTGTAACTTACCGTGTTGAACGAATAACTTCTATGGCACCCTAAAGACTCTTCAACTCGTAACCATAATGATATTCATTTAGAATATTGTTTTCTATCAATCTTAATTGTGGCATCACACAGACTCATGATTTTTTACTATTTCAATTTCATTTTCTGAAGATACCCTAGTAAAGTACATAGAAAGGGCTTACCTATGAAAAAGTTCAAGTGGAGATTTTCCAACAGGATTATCTTCATTTCGGCACTACAAGAACTTAGTGAAAAGTCCATGGCGAAATCGTTTTGGCAAAAGAGTTATTAAAGGTCAAAAGTCGCGAAAATCAGTTTTTCGTGAATATTTCGTAAACTATTGCTTCTACGCCAATTGAAATATGCATCAAATTTACTATATTTCTAGATCTGGCAAAAAAGGTCCTATTAAAATTTACGTAGGGACTATAGTTCTTGGGATATATTGCTGAGAAAAATGGGAGTAAAACGCGCTATGCATTTTACCTCTTAGGTGATGCGGGAACAAATGCATCGTTTCTCACAACTTTTCTCACCCGTATATCTCGAGAACTACCAGTCCTACGTGAATTTAACAGACTTTTGCAGGATTGGGTAAAACCAATAGTTCATAAGATACTTGCAAAAAAATTAATTTATCGACGTTTGACCCTCTGAAATTTTTTACTCAAACAATTTTGCAATGAATAGTGTCAAAATAAAGGTAATCCCATTGGATCTGCCTATTTTTTACCATGTTTTTATTAACTCGCTTTCATGTCTGTCTGTATGTTCGGGAGGCATTTTTCAAATGAATTTTGAGACACTTCTAGTTGTCAGATTACCTTGAAATTTGGCAGATGTTCATAATTCCGGTGACAATGCATCATGAAATTTTCGTTGAAGAGAAAACACTAGATGGCGACTCCAAGATGGTGGACGCATTTTGTGATTATGGTCTATTTTGATTCAAAATTGGTATTTGGGAGTTTTCAGGGTCGTAGATTATGAATTTTTTGTCAATATTTACAAATTCTAGATGTTAACTCCAAGATGGCGGACGAGTTTCGTAATAATGGTCCAACTCGATTCAAAATTGGTATGCGAGGGTTTCCGGGGTCGGAGATTATGAATTTTCCGTTAAAAGATGACGGTTCCAAAATGGCGGACAAGTTCTGTGATTATGGTTCGATTTAATTCAAAATTGGTATGTGGGGGTTTTTGGTGTCGGAGATTATGATTTTACTGTCAAAATTAACAAATTTTAGATGGTGGCTCCAAGATGGCAAACGAGTTCTGTGATTATGGTCAGATTCCATTATAAATTGGTATGTGGGGGTTTCGGGGTCGAGATTAGAATTTTTGTCAAATTTAAAATTCAGATGCGCTCAAAGAATTTCGTGATAATGGTCCGACTCAATTCAAAATTGGTATGCGAGGGTTTCCGGACTCGGAGATTACGAATTTTTTGTCAAAATTCAAAAATTCAAGATGGCGACTTCAAAATGGCAAAATTAAAATAAAACTTCTCAGTCTTAATAATAATTGAGCACCTAACCTGTGAGTGACTAATTTGGAGTCTGCGCCAAACAAACTAGCAATTGGATTGAGAAAAGCGTAAAATAATGGCAGAGGGATGTACGGCGGCGTTTTGATTACTTCTCGTTAATTGTTTGTTTGACGCCGACTCAAAATAAGTTACTCACATTAGTTTAGGAGCTCAACTATCATTAAGACTAAGAAGGTTTATTTTATTTTTTGCTTTCCAGTTGATTTTTTCGTCGGTTTGATTTTTTGTTAGAAAAATCTTTATTTTTCACTTATTTGGCTAAAATCAACTAATAACTATCTACTCAATTGACTCCAGGTACCAGATATATGGTGTGGTGTCTCAGAACTACCTATATGTGTGCCAAGTTCTAACAGAATCGGTTCACAGATGATACCCTATTTTTCTACCATTATGATTTTACTGTCAAAATTCACAAGTTCTTGATGGTGGCTCCAAGATGGCAAACAGGTTCTGTGATTATGGTCCGATTCCATTGAAAAGTGGTATGTGTGGTTTGTCAGAGTCGTAGATTATGAGAGTTCTGTCAATATTTACAAATCCTAGATGGCGACTCCAAGAGAGTGGACGAGTTTTGTGATTATGCTCCGACTATATTCAAAATTTGGTATGCGGGGGTTTTTGGGGTCGGAGATTGTGATTTTTTTGTCAATATTCACGAATTCGAAATGGCGATTCCAAGATGGCGAACGAGTTTTGTGATTATGGTTCAATTCGATTCAAAATTGGTATGTGGGGGTTTTTGGGATAGGAAAATGTTAATTTTTTGTCAAAATTAACAAATTCGAAATGACGGTTTCAAGATGGTGAACGTGTTTTGTGATAATGATCCGATTCTATTGAAAATTGGTATGTGGGGGTTTTCGGGATCGATAATTATGAATTTTTGGTCAAAATTCACGAATTTAAGATGGCGGCTTCAACATAGTGAACGAGTTTTGTGATTATGGTTCAATTCGATTCAAAATTGGTATTTGGGGGTTTTTGAGGTCGCAGGTTATTAATTTTTGGTCAAAATTCATAGATTTAATATGGCGGTTTCAACATGGCGAACGAGTTTTGTGATTATGGTCCGATTCCATTGAAATATGCTATGTGGGGGTTTTTGGGGTCGGGGTCGGAATTCACAAATTCAAGATCGCGACTCCAAGGCGGCAGACGAGTTCTGATTATAGTCCGATTCGATTGAAAATTGATATTTGGGAGTTTCTGTGGTCAGAAATTATGGCAAAATCCTACAAGACTAAAAAGCAGAAAATAATTATTTAAATGAATTTTTTTAATATACAACATTTTTAAAACAGACTAAAAAAGTGTACAGTAATTTATCCTAGCCCCATCCAGATTTCTAAAACTAAAATCGTGGGGCTCATGCAATAGATAATATACCACGCGCACACGCCCCACGTTTTTCGCTGCAGGAATCTGATTGGGGTTATAAATCTGGATTGTGCTAGAAAAAATTATTTTTCACATTTTAGTCCGTTTTATAATCGTGGCTTATTAAAAAAAAAACAAATAGTTATTTTAAATTCAATAGAATGTTTGGAACACGCAATATATGGTGGTTATGCAACCGGACGTTCAATAGATATCAAGTGCTGTGCGGGGTGTTGCCTTTTTATCTATTTATTTGGACTTTTCATTGTACTTTTGAGAAAATTTTGCACACGTTCCACCCCAGGTGGAGGAGAGCCTTGAGGGTGTACCACATTTTTTTTTATTTTTCAAATATGTTTGAACACTGTGAAATAAGACACAATTATATACAGGCAATGCGATTTCAATTCTTAAACCGCTAGAATGAAAACAATTTAGAAATTTCGTTCAGAGGCATATTGAATGGGGTAGAGTTGGATAAATTATAAAACAGTTTTTAACCGCCAACTTGGTTGCGAAGCAACCTTTGGAAGTCTGAGACTTGTGTTAGTTGAGAAGACCGGGATCTCATCTTTTTAAGTGTGATCCGTGGAGAGTCTGAGGGATTGATATCTATGTACCAAGAATAATCGGTTGGTCACTTATCTCCTTCCGCTCAACAATACTACTAGAATATCTTTTTATTTTATTTCAGCGACCGAAAGCAGGAGTCGAACCCAATTAGTGCCTAGAATAATTTGCATGCACAATTTTTTGGCGATTTTGACTCGAAACATATATTTTTCAAGGTTTTCCACATACAAAAAATAGTTTTGTTTCAAGTCGATTCATGCTTGAGCATATTATTTTTCATTTATTGTACTGCATGTGGATGTTCCATTCTTGAATGAGTCACTTAGTTATGGCACCCTCCACACATGATTCACAAATACAGATATTCATGGCATAGGATGCCATAATTTGAAACTGTAATAAACTCGCAAAAAGTGTGATAGTGGAAAAAAAAAATCTGTGCCGATTCTCGGTAGCACCTGCTGTTGAACCCTTCCAGTGGAGTGCTTAAACATTTTTCATTGGCTAAAAAAGTAAACCAGGAGATCTTTAGTACAGGCCAGGGAGTACACTGATTTGACAGGATGGAGGACGGCGGAAATGTCCGTTCAGACAAGACCAAGAAAATGTGTTAATATTGCAAAAAAAACGTGTCAAAGGGAGTAAGCTGCATTAAATGCAAATCACCCTATCATAGCAGAGTGAAATCATGATGTGACCAAGAAATCAGCGAACATTTCTCTATGACCAATGGTGTGGAAACGAGTGAAGAAACCTACCTGAAGGAGGAAAACAAGCTGTTGAGACAGATTATTGCTGTTAAAGACGTCATTATTGGTGACAAACAGACTTTAATTGATCTCCTCCTAGAAAAAATAACAACAGTGGACTGAACCTGAATATTAACTGTCCCAGTAGTGATCAAGGTCAACTAGCTCTGAAACCAAACATGGACACTAGCACAAAAAATAATGTCTTTGAACAACCCCAGATAAGCAAACCAGCCAACAATCACAACAAAGAACAAACACCAAAACTTGTGACTCACGGCGGCAAAAATAAGTCAATAGCAGGTAGATCCAGTTTGCAGGGTGAACCAATCATTCAATGCAAACAGGTAGGCCTGAAAATCATGAAGGTTCAAACCGAACAGATGTGTAGCGATTACATAAATCTGGCCAAGGAGGAAACTGAACTAACCGACCAGCCATGGCAAAAATTTTCATACAAAATAGACCCTAAGTACAAAAACACGACGTCCACATCCAGGATCTTTGGACGGGGACAACCAAGCAACTTACTGAAAGTGGCACCTAGCAGTAATTGGATTTGGATAGGTCTGAACGAATCGACAACGCTGGATAATGTGAATGACTACATCAAAGAAAAATTCGGAGATAAAAATATGTACTGCTTTGATCTCAAATCTAGGTTCAGGAAAAAATGTTTCAAAATAGGCAGCACTGATTTGACCGTGGAGGAATTGTTAGATCCAGATAACTGGCCTAATAAAGTATTCATTCGCCCCTTTCATCACCAGTCATCGTAAAAATGAAATATTGACAGGAATTCGCTCAATCAGCAACAACAATAACAAAAATCTAAACAACTTAAATTCTTGATCAACATTCTCCAGATATTTTATGTTTGAGTGAGAGTTGGCTAAATCAACAAGAATGTTCTTGTTTCCAACTTACTGGCTATAACTTAATCTCTGTATTTTGTAGGGAAAAGCACATAAGAGGTGGGGTATGCATTTTTGCAAAAAAATTACTCAAAGTTAATAGAATTCCGATGGAAATTAGCATTGAGAAAGATATTGAGGTATGTGCATTGGCATTGAATTCTAAGAGTAAAACTATCATAATTTTGTCTGTATATAGATCACCTCTTGGTAATACTGAGACTTTTTTTGATTCGTTTGATCGAGAAATTGAGGCACTATATAGAAGGCATAAGAACTTTGAATTGATTGTATGTGGTGACTTCAACATTGATATGTTGAGGAATAGTGATAATAAAACTGATTTCATTAATATACTTCAGCAACATAATATCAGTGCTATTATTAGCGAACCAACTCGCATATGTGGTAAATCTGCAACTTGTATTGATAACATTCTATCTACTGCAGTGCCAATCAGACATTCTATTAATCATTCCTTTATATCTGATCACACCTTCCAGCTGGCAACTTTCCGTTTTGAACAAGTTGACCTAACATAATTATTATGACAAACTATATGTCTACATCCAAATTGCGTAGCCATTCAATTGCCTTTGGTGTGGCTTTCATAAAATCTTCAAGGTCATAATCGTAGGAACGGTTAGGACATTCTGATATGTGGCGGATAGTTTACCGCAGAGATCCACAATCACATTGTGGGGATTCTGCCCTGCCCCATTTGTGTAAGGAATCAGCACATTTCCCGCAACCTGTTCTAACTCGGTTGAGCTTTGACCATAGTCGGCGTGGCAGGTCAGATCCGTTGAAACACTGCGTTGGGTCATCTAGTTGAATGTAGTGGTCTCCTGCAGTTTCTGCCCATATGGTAATCCATTTATTAGTCGCATGAAAGTTTTCATTCGATTCTAATGCTGATCGGATGGCTGGATGTCCTGATTTGAGCCGATGATATTGTCCTGCTAGGTATGGGATATCGGTATGGATTGGTAGGTCTGCGTTAGCCATTATTTTCTTATATTCTCTGATGAGAGCCGCAGTTCGTCGGATATCCGGTGGTGTGATATTACTGAGCACTGGGAGCCAGCGCGTTGGTGTTGACCGTATAGTTCCAGTAATCAGTCTCATTGTTTGGTTTAGTTGCACATCTACTTTTGTAGTGTGCACACTGTCGATCCAAACAGGACAGCAATATTCTGCGACAGAGTATACTAAGGCCAGAGCTGCTGTTCGAAGTGTTGCCGCCGTAGCTCCCCATGTTGTTCCAGCAAGTTTGGCTATGATGTTATTGCGCGTTCTCAGTTTACCAGCCACGTTTCTAAGATGTAGATTGAATGTTAGTGATCGATCGAACGTAACGCCTAAGTACTTTGGGTTTTTGCTGTGGTTAAGGATCCTGCCATCAAATTCCACTCGCAGGGTATCATTTGCTTGCCTGTTCGATAGATGGAAGCAGCAGACTTCTGTTTTAGCCGGACTTGGGCACAGCCTCCATTTTTCGAAGTAATCATTAAGCTTGGCGAGGTTTTTTTTTTTTTTTTTTTCTATGTTTTGGTTCCCACGAAAAGGGATATCCTGTAATGTTCAGAGAACATCGTGGGAACCAAGGGAAAGAATGTAGGAGTTGGTGTTCTTCTTAAATTTCTGGAGGTTGTATGCCTGCGGGAACACCTCCCTAGGCAATGAGTTCCAAAGCCTCGCTGTTCGTTGGATGAACGAGTCTTTGGAAAGTGATGTTCTGCAGGTCTCCAAAGTGACCACGAAGGGGTGTGATGACTGAACTTGACTGGTTAGTCTCGAAGAGACTGCCAAAGCAGGAACGATTGTTGATATTTCAGAAGAGCATCGCCCATGAAAATATCTATAAAATAGAGACAAATCGCCAACTTTTCTACGGTGTTCCAGACAAGTGAGCGAGTTTGTAAGCGAGGCATCACCGACGAGACGAATTGCCCTTTTTTTGGACAAAATCCAATAGCCTCAGGATATGTTTAGGTGCCGTGCTCCAAATATGGGAACAGTATTCCAGGACAGGTCGGATCTGTGCCTTATAGATCATAAGCAGCTGGGTGGGGGTGAAATAGCTCTTGGCACGAAACAAAAAACCAAGTTTTTGGGATGCACTTTTGGCAATGGACCTCACGTGATTTTCCCAGGAAAGGTTATTGCTGATAGTAATACCAAGCATCGATATGGATGACTTCATTCAAAGCATGTTCAGTTGGTAATTTGAGTTTGTGCTGATAGGAAATCGCTAAGTCGTCTGCATATACAAATTTTCTACACCTCGTTTCAGGTAGGTCAGCTGTGTAGAGATTGAATAGGAATGGGGCGAGCACCGAACCCTGCGGAAGGCCATTGTTCAGTTTCCTAGTACTGTTCTTAGCATCGTTAACAAAGACTTGGAATAGTCTGTTTGTTAATAGGTTGTTAATTAAATGGCACATTTTCAGGCATGGTATGACTCTGAGTAATTTGTATATTAGGCCTTCCCTCCATACGGTGTCATATGCTGCAGTAAGATTAATGAACGCTACGGATGTTCTCAGTCCCCTTTCAAACCCCGCTTCGATGTGGGTTGTCAAGGATAAGACTTGGTCAGTACAGCTACGGCCACTCCTAAGCCTGTTCTACGGGGATCAGTACATCAACTGCAGTACATATACGGTTATAGAGTAGTCTTCCTAACAGCTTATAGCAGCAGCTGAGGAGAGCTACAGGTCGGTAGCTCTCGGGTAGCTCCTGTGGTTTCCCAATCTTTGTTCTCTTAAATTCTGGTGGTAGGCTGCCTGTGCCTGTCATTGAAAAATTTCACAAGCTACAGTCGGGTTGCCCTACCACAGTTAACCAGGAATTCGGGGTAGATGCCATCGAAGCCTGCTGCTTTCCCAATTTTTGTATCCTTGAGGCCTGTTCTAATTCCTCGGCAGAGAAGTCGTGCGAGAAGTCGGACGATGAGGGGGTGGAATGTTTGAAGTCTCTTAGGGATTTCTTGACGTCTCTTGTGTGGTTTTTATCGGATGATGCACGAGAAACGTCAACTATGCGGTTGGCTATTTGGTTTGGGTTTATTGAGGCATTTCCCACGACATTTCGGTTACATTCTCCAAGCTTCCACAGTAGACCCCATGCTTTCCTACTGGAACGTGCAAAGTTCATGCACTCCACAGCAGAAGTCCATTTGTCCATTCTGCTGGCGTCAAGGGATCTTAGTAGATGGTCAGCAGTTTCCGGGTTTCCTGAGTCCTCGAATTCCTCGTATAGAGACTGGCTATCCTCGCTCCATCCAGGGATATACTTCTTGCGGAAACCTCGGGGGATATGTTTTTTGGCTACAGCTATCATTAGGCCTATAAATTTGTGGTAGTTTTTAGCCTTTAGTTGGATGAAGCGGATGCACATATCAAATTCCGCTGCATAGGTAGTCCATTTCGCCTTGCCGAAGTTCCATCGTGGCCTGGGAACTGAGTCGACCATTGGTATTTCGATTCCTACTGTAATCACAACGGGGCGATGCTGACTATGTGGGAAGTCCGCTAGTACAGTGCGTGAGTTAGATAAAGGTTGTGATTGTGAATTACTTGATATAAAACAGAGATCCGGATTGTAGCCCCTACGCCACCTTCTTGAGAAAAACGTTGGCTTATCTTTGGCACTGAAAACTAAATGGAGGTTGTTGGTTTCGGCCCAGTCTACAAGCTCTTCTCCATTGTCATCATTATTCTCATATCCCCATAGAGTATGGTGACTATTGAAATCTCCTACATAGAGGACATTCACAGGCCATAAGAAGTAAATTAAATTGCACCAAAAGAAGAAATTGAATTAGCGGTGATGCTAAATGTGAGTCACACTTCCGTGAACAGAATATTGATAAAAAAAATCTTCATCCATACCGAATTGAATTACATCAAGAACTCTATGAAAGGGATTATAATACAAGAGTTTGCTATTGTGAAAATACATCGAATTTAAGTAGCGAGGAACCAAATTTTCTGAAATACATTCAAAAGTAATGGGATGGTAAATAGCCACAATTTGCCAGTACTACTCGACAGAGAATCCTTATTGGGTCAGAGGAGTTGATAACCAAAATAGATGGTCGATAAATGTCGGGGCATAATTGGAGATCAGGTTAGAAGACTACATTTCTTTGATGGGCCACTGAATGGAGAAATTCACAGATATTTTCTCCGAAATGATTCACCAAATTTGTTGGGGAATGTACCGATTGACACCAGACAGAGGTTATATTACCATGATAGCGCGCCTCCCCACATTCAAAATCGGATAAGAAGATTATTAAACAGATGGCGCAGAAATAAATACCAAAATACCAAAAAACAGACCCATTCAGTGGCCAGCAAGGTCCCCAGACCTCACTTCCCTAGATTTCTATCTCTGGGGATATGATAAAGGAGAGGTCTAACGCGAGAAACCAACGACCAACGACACCAGAAGGTATAAAGAATAGAATTAGAGAAATTTTTCGCTCTATTACAAGATCAACTTCAATTGATGTCCGAAGATAGTTCAAAATGGGAGATTGTTCGAACATCTCCTGTGAATTTACGCTTTTTTAAATTATTTGAGTTTACTTTTGTCCAGCATTGAATAAAAAATCGTTATTGCTGTTATGATGACTTTTTCATACTTTCCTTAAGAATTAGATACATTTGGGATGGAAATTAAGTAGGCAAACACTACATTTCCTGCAAACACATAGTGGTATTCTGGTATAGCCTTATTTATAAGCGGCTCTATTTGAAAAAACTGAGAAAAAAGTGATCCCGAGTTTGGTTACCCCTGTATGGAGAAAGAGCTATTCGGCAAAATTATGAATAGGAAATGAAAATACACTATTTTCAAGAATATTGTGTGGAAAAATTCTCGTATTGCAAATTATTGATTTTTATTATTTGGTGTCGAATGAATCCATTTTGTAACAAAAATTACAACATAACTCCCGAATCACCTGGTATAAACCCATACCACCTTTTTTGAGAAACTCTCTTCCAAAGGGATTCAATCGAGTGAAAATGTATAGGATATTTCATTTAAAAAAACACAACTTTGATGAGTCACACGTTTATCGAACATCCTGTATGATGGAAGTTATTTTTGAAACATAGCTTCCATTGCTTTCTACAACTTTTATTAGAGTAATTTTATATATATTTTGTCAAAGTCAAAGCATGCTTTATTATCGAAAGAATAGAAATCTTATTGACAAAGCTTCTAAATATAATACATAAATTGTAACTGCTTAAAATGAGCAGGTGGTAATGGTAATCAAATAAAATTAAAATTATGCAAACCAGTAAGGATTGTCGAATGTTAAAAGTAGATGAACTTCTAAATGTATATATATACAGTCATGATACTATAAAATATTTTTAAGAAAATACAGTAAAATAGATATAAAAACACTTTTCCCTAATTTATTCTTTGGTTATAAAAACAAAAACAGGAGAGAGTTGTCAGATGATAAAAATATTAACATAATATATACACATATATATATATATATATATATATATATATATATATATATATATATACACATATCCACCATAAAATACTTTAATAAAATGTTTTGATTTTTTAAAACAATCGTACATATATACTCCTAAAAACACACATATGCCTTCCACTAGTTGGTGTAAGACGTGGATACTTCATATTTTGTACTGCTGTCACAGCTATTCAAAGTTTTGTCCAAAAAACTCCCTCAAGTCGTAAAACGGTCTTGTGAGTAAAAATGTTTTTACAGCCCTTCTGAATTTCGGAGGGCTATGGATATTTTTTATTTGCTTCGGTAAATGGTTGAACATTTTCGTACCATTGTAAACAATTGAATTTTGGCATTGGGTGGTTCTACGGATTAATAAAGGTATATTTTGGCCATTTGCCCTAGTGTTATGTGCAGTGTCTGATTTTAATAAGTGTAGTTTATGAACTAAACTATAAATGGATATATGATAAATTACCTAAATAAAATGTATAAAAAAAATTATCTTGTCTTGAAACAGGTTGAAGTACGCCATGTTTTTTCCAATGACAAGTGACAAGCTAACCCAACGCCTCGTTCACGATTCATAGGTTAGGTTAGACCCTCGTATGGTAGGTTAGGTTAGACCCTCGTATATTAGACCCACGTATCATAGGTTACGTTAGACACTCATATATTAGGTTAGATTAGACCCCCTCGTATACGTACGTGTCATTCCTAGGTTAGGTTAGAAGCTAACCCAATGTACAGGTTAGGTTAGATGCCGAAAATCATGAGCTAACCCAACGTAGACCCCCTCCACGTACACGCACGGTTAGATCCCGCCGTTTGCCATAGAACGAACATAGGTACACTACTTGTTCATCAAAAACTTTCTTTGAAAAGTTATTCTGGATTATTTAACTAGAGGTTAACATAACCTTTGTGGCATGACAATGACTCGGACACATTGCATGACACATGAAACAATGGGTACCGACAACAAGTCAAATTGAAATAGTTTCTTACTGAATAAAAGAAATGCAAATTTTCTTTCAAGTTATGATTTCTGGTATTAAATTAGGAAGTCAGGTGATAGAATGGAGAAAAGTATAAGCATTTTCTGGATTTACTTAGATGAAAACTTGAAGATAGATGATGAGCACATTAAGAACTGAAAGAAGCAATTTGCTAGAGGATTAGGATTTGCCCTTCATTGTTTCCTACAACCATATAGATTTCCACTTGGAAAGCAAACAACTTTTTGGGTCAGCATTTTAATACAAAAAGAAAAAAGCTAAATTATGGAATTCCTGCAATCCTTTTATCAAGAAACGAAATTTTCATACTGGAAAATGTAAAATAATACAATTTTTTTTTAAATTTTGACATTTAAAGTGACACTTTTCAAAACTCGTTGACATTATCAAATGTTTTACTTTTCATCGCCAGTTGCGAAAAGTAAAATTTTTCGCAACTGGCGATGAAAAGTAAATTTCACCACCAGTTGCAAAAAATACAGGATAAAAATTGTTATAATTTTGAGGCTAAACTACTTGAAGTACTTCTTCATTGTTATTATATTCTCTGTACATATTATGAAGATTAAATTTTATTCGAATTGAATACATAATATGTATGGTAAAAACTAATTATAAATATCAATACATAACTTGAACAATTGGTGATATTGTCCCCAGCTGACAACGTAGTTTTCTATGTAGCATTAATTTCCGTGTTTCCTATGGAAGTCTCTCCAAGGATGAGAAAACGCTTTTAACGCACTAAAAAGTAATAAAAGTACATGAAAAACTTTCTTACTTACGTTGAAGTATAGTAATGCGTTTGACAATTAATATCGTCCAGTTGGCCAAGCGGTCTGAGGCGCATCTCCTAGCTCTGATATTAAAAACTGACGAGGGTTCGAACCCCCACGCCTGCGATTTAATTTTTTTATTTTTTCCATTGAAATTAATAAATGTTTTTTTTTTATTTGAATATTGATCCCGAAACTAATTTTAAAGTGAAAAATAAAAAAAAATCGTCAGGCGTGGGGATTCAAACCCTCCCAAACTTTTGAGCTAGCAAGTAAGCATACTTTCTCAACTACATATCACACTATTCATACTTAAAATTTCAGCTTTGTTAAAATGAGGTGGTTTTCCGGCTCTGGTATCTTACTCTAAAAGTATTAAGTTTTTCAAAGATGCTTTTCGGCATACTCGTTGAATATTAAAATTATTTGTTAATTTTTTGTGCGTTAAAAGCGCGTTCTTCCGTTTTTTTAAATATATATTTTTTATATTTTCAACTTGAATTAGAAAGGATCACATATCAAAATTAGAAAAAATATTGTGTGAAACACGTTGGAAAACCCTATTTTTCGTAACTTGCTTTCGCTCATTACGAAAGATAGTGATTTTTCCAACTGGTTGCACAAATAACTATTTCCATAACAAAATCACAAACAACACTTGTCAAAAAAAACTACTCAAACTATATTGTTACGAATCTGGGATTCGTGTCTATTAAAATACTGAACTAATTATCCTCCATTTATTCACAACTTTACAAAACAATAAGGTGCTCTGACAATTAAATAAGTCAGTTGGAATTCACTCCTGAAATACTTCTAGATCCCCCGATCATCCATACCTTTTTACAAGCTTTTATTTAACTTCCGTATGCCATTCTTTCCAGTTCAAAATTTGTAATCCATTTTTGGAGCACTTGCCGACAACCGATTGAGCTGAAATTTGGCAGGTGTTCATGATTCCGGTGACAATGCATTATACAATTAGAGAAAAAAACAAAATGGCGTCTCCAAGATGGCGGACGAGTTTTGTGATTATGGTACGATTCGATTCAAAATTGGTATGTGGGGGTTTTCGGAGACGGATATCGTAAATTTTTTGTCAAAATTAAAAAATTCAAGATTGTAGCTCCAAGATGGCGAACAAGTTTTGTGATTATGGTTCGATTCGATTCAAAATTGGTATGTGGGGGTTTTTGGAATCGAAGATTATGAATTTTTTGTCAAAATTTATGAAATTGAAATGGCGGCTCACGGAATTTTTGTTAAAGAAAAAAACAAAATGGCGCTCCAAGATGGCGGACGAGGTTTAGGTTTATGGTACGATTCTATTCAAAATTGGTACTTCGGGGTTGGAGATTATGAGTTTAGTCGAAGATTATTGATTTTTAGTTGAAATTCATAAGAAGATGGCGGATGTGTTACTCTTTAGATGGTCTCCTCATTGAAGGACTAGATTGCTCAGAACTTACTGGAAATAAGGCTTCATAATAACGTTAACAAAAATGTCTACATTAAGGCGTACTTAAGTACTAAAAAGCACAAAATGAAATCAATAAAAAACCTTTTTAAAGACAAGCTTTCATTAATATTGAGAAAGTACCCTAACTCAAAAGAAAAAAATCTGAAAGTGAAAATTTGCATTTCCATTCAGATAGTTACTTGATTTTCTCTTCTAGAAAGTGTTGTAATAATTGGGTTATTTGGATGTTGAATGAACAGTATGAATGGATGTTAAAAAAGTTTCTCGTCATATTCGTGTTTTAAAAAGGAAGTTTCTTTTCAAGAATGAAATATATACCAAACTGATTTTTTATCAGAGAGAATGAGAACTAGCAACTCCAGCAAGAAATCAAAACGAAGAACAATTGGGCCAACAATTACTATAAACAATAATGCCAGCAACATATTTTATATTTAGTGAAGATATAAAATATATAATAGTTAAATACCTGAATAAATTATATTACAGATACCAAATTCATGGAATCAATTGGAGAGGAAGATATGTTATTGAGATCACTCACCTATCTATCTGTCGGTCATATTTTTTTGGTGTGACAGTAGATACTCTTTGACATAGAAGGTTGAATTTTGCATAGAAAAAGCATGAAGGCTATTGTGCTTAAAGGGGTACTCCATCTTTGCTTATCACATGATCCTAAATCCAGTGATTGCTGAATTGATGTAATTCAACAAAAAAATATATACTTTTTTCATTTTTTTTAGGGTACCAATACATCACATTCTTCAAGTACAAGCCATTCTTCTAGAATCAGTCAGGTCTATCAAGGACCCAAAATGACATTGGATGAGTTGAAAGCTGTGAATAAATATGCAGAAAGTACACGAAGTTTGAGTTATTTGCCGCAGGTAAAAAAATATTATTCTGTGTTTCCGTGAGTTACAAAATCCATAATTTTCAGGTGCATGAGAGACAGACCGAGAGAATGAAAACAAGGTCACAGTGGTTCTTAGCATCTTCCATTGAATGTACCAGTTGTGGTTGTTCTCTGGATTTACCTTTTAATGGTGCAGACATTTCCTCATTCACTAATGCCCTGCTACGAAAATCATCTTCAGGCACGATAGGTAAATTTCACTTACTTTCTTTTGAAATGGTAATAATCGTCGAAAAAATATATCCTGATGAAATGTTTAAATTCGATTTTTTACTTTTCGGTATTAGTTGTATACAAAATAACCCGTGAATATGCCCTATAATCCCCGATACTGGTATATTGTCCATACTAGATGGGCCAAAAAAACAAGGAAGCAAGTTAAAGGGTATGAAATTTTCATATTACTCGCTTTTTCGACATGAAGGATGCGCGTAACGTGTCGTGAAAAGGCCTATAGGGGAGTCTCGCACAAGTTGCCAACTTCAAGAAACCTTAAAAAACTTCTGCTGCTCCAATTGTAATGATTTCAACAGGGTTATATGGAGAATCACAAACTGAATATGCTGCAAGTCCCAAAGTGTTTATATTTTTGTATATAAAAAGTATATTAATAGGGAATTTTGTGTCTCTGGGTACCTTTCCCAATCTGATTCGTGCTTTTTTGCATTATCGACTGTCATCTGTCACGACGCCATTTGAACCTTAAACGCAGAAGAACGCTGTTTCTTTCTCTTGTAGCTTGGCTTCCGTTGTTATCAGTTGTTATTGTGTTGTTTTATTAAATCTTTTCTTTCACAAAATATGTTTTGCGCTACCAACTGTTCCCATTTTCAGACACAAAATCTCTATGAATGACACATTTGATATAAGAAATATATAAGAGCTTCTTGACCAAAAGTGATTGAATTGGTATATACAACGAAAGTCAAACAATTGCCTTTGGAGAGGCAGAACTTTTTAAAGTTTTTTTTTAAGTTTGCAACTTGTGCGGGACCGAAGTTGTGATAGGGTCAATTCAACGACTGTTCTTGAAATTAATTAAGCATGGAGAATTTCGAACTGTTTGTCTGAAGACTGTTCAATAGCAAAGCAACGAGCAAATAGGGGACAGATTTCAGGAAAATGATTGATGTGTAAAATGAAATTCGAAAAATCTCTTAGATGTGGAAATCACCTATAGCCCATTCAGGTGAGAAGTTATTTTTCACATTTTTGTCTTTCATTGAAGTTTTTGAAAACGAGCAGATATCTTACATTGAATACTTCACACAATAGATGAAAAAAATCATAATGTGAGACATTTGTTTCATCTTGAAGCATTTCTTTCGATAAAAAAAAAATCGCACAAAATACAGAAATAGAAAGCTAAAAATGTTTTCCAAACCCAAAATACTCTTCATGAAATACTATTTACTGAAAATCTACTTATTTTAATATCAAGTTGAGATAATTATCGATCGACGTCGTTTTTTTAAGGTATGTTATTCACCATGTATGAAAACAAAGTATCTACCTACGAACTTGAAAGAAGATTACAAACAGCTCTTACCGAGTACAACAAAGGAACAAGAATGGATGCAGATGTGTTATTGGATTACAGAACTAGCCCCAGCTCAACGACTCCAGGAAGTTATATCCAAAGAACATACCAACGTTATTGTCTGATCAAAAAGCCGAACGGAGGGTATGCAAATAACTGAAGGACCTGGATCTAAGCTTGCTGAAAACAAACTGTGAAGTGCTTGCCTAGAATGGGTTGTCACACACCCCAACAGATCCCGTAGGAGCCTAATAGGGAAAATCTTTACCAACCAAAAGATCAAATGGGCCATTAAGAACTTCAAACCTTTAAGTCTCCCAGAATATTTCCAGCCTTACCACAAAATGGTCTTGAGATAATAGAGCCCTTCCTGAAAAAACTGTTCAAGGCCAGTTTTATTTCGGATACATCCGAAAGCCTGGAGGGAGGCTGTTTGTGTTCATACCAAAGACTAGGAGGCATTCAGCAGACAAACCAAAGTCTCATCACCTTATGACTCTCACCTCCTTTCTCCTGAAAGTGGACAGTGGAATAAGTTATGAACTGTCATATAGGAGTGAACTCCTGAACAAACCCTTCACAAAAACAGTTTTCCTATCAAGCAGGCAAATCGACAATAAATGCTCTACAATGCTTAGTTGAGAGCATTGAAAATGCATTATCAGCTAAAGAAATGGCTCTATGTGCATTCATATATATAGACGGTGACTTCAATAACATCTCACATGACTCCATCAGTAGATCACTAGAGGAGAGAAATACAAGCAATGCTAAAAAGCAGAATCATTGTGTCTGCTCTTGAGAAAGAAATGGTCAGGATGACAACGGAAAAAAAATATCCCCAAGGCGGCGTCCTATCGCTTTTCCTATGGTCAATTACCGTGGGTAATCGATAGTAAAGCTACACGACTCTGGATTTTCAACTCAAGGTTACGCCGATGACCTGGTCATTACAGTTAGCGGCAAACGTGATGGGATTATATCCAACAGCATGCAGTCGCCCCTAAACATAATGAGAAACTGGTATGCCAAGGAGGGACTAAATGTAAATCCCACTATAACAGTACTGGTACCATTCACAAGGAGGCGAAAATACAAACTGAAAGCTTCGACCCTGAATGTAACTCAGCTAACATTTTCCAAGGAAGTCAAATATTTGTGCGTTGTAATTGACCAAAAACGAATATAGAACAGTCACAACAACAATATTATTCCAAAGCTATAGCGGCAACCTAAACATGCTGCAGAGTGTTTTAAAATGTACAATTTTTATGCCATTGAAAAAAATAGTGCTGAATTTAGAAGTTATTCTGAATAAGAATATAATTTTCTTTCAAAAAGCACAGTACTTTGCTAACAGGTTATGGGCCCAGTTGTCCCAAGTTAAACGGTATCACTTCAGACTGGGGATTGTTAAATTGAAAGATGGATGTGTTCAAACTCAGTATCACGAAACTGAATGGTAGCAATTGCCAAATTCATATCCATACATAAATGACATCAGAATATTTGAGAAACCCTTTTTTTACCCCAATGAACCCTTGTCAGAGAAAGCAATGAACGCAGATGAGACTGAACACGTATACCTTAATTCAAATTGATATTCCATGTGATTTCAGTACCCACCTGTTCCACTGATTTCTCCGAGATGACAAGGCTCCATTTTTCTTAATTTCACCACGTTTCCATTCAACTAATTTCTTCTATTCAACAGAGTGTTTCTTTTCTTGAACGACTGATTCGCTCCAATAGGATTTCCTCCAAGATTAGTTAACCTGTTATAAATACGCAGTATACTCCTAACAAAACTTGTGAAATTCCTCGTATGGTAAATTAATATGTTACTGTACTGGAGTCGAATCGTCTGCTCGACCTAAATGATTTATGCGCTGTCAACTGACCTATGATTTGTGATGAATTATTATTAGGAAATTGTATGAAGAAACATTCCACGTCTCGTAAGACAATATTTCTACATGACTTCTATATTTAAATGGTCAAAATATTCCTACATACCTCAATATTACACTATAATTCACTGCTTTGAAATCACTTTCACAGAAGAAAGGAAGATGCTCTAATTCATTAGTTATTTCAACATGAACAAATTTTATTTCTTCACGCAATGGCTGTCGAGGTCAAAAGCACAAGGTGTATCGATCAAGGGATGAGCGTGGCTAAAATTTCAAAATATTTATTCCCGTAAAACCATTATTTCGAAGACAATATATTCGATGATTAGCTAGTGAAAAAATCCACCAACCCGCGCAAAAACTGCGACAAGCCAAAAAAACGGACTATTCGCGTCTAGGCCCAAAATTCACCTCTTTCTGGCAAAGCCAAAAACTAACCAAAAACATCGCACCACAATCACGGCGCCCGTGCCTAAGCCCGCAAACCGACGACTGTCCTCGATACTTTTCAAAACCCAGATCACGCCAAACTTAATTCAATCTAGCTTACTTACCCTTCCCTGATTGGTGAGAATTCATCACCTCATCTCCCACTATCCAGTTTCATACGAATTTTCCTGACACCGCGAATTTTACATATCCTGTTTATCACGGAATGAACCATTTCTCTGGCTCCCAATTCGCAGTCAGAACAATTGTTATTTTACGATAAAACACGTTCCAATCTTTATGAACGAAATATTCTTTCATGAAAGAAAATAATAATTTCTAGTCAACTAAGATATGAGCTCTTCCATTATTTCTTACAATAATAAAATTCCAATCTAATTACAAAAAAAAAACTTACACTAGGACAAAAAAAAAACAATAACAACACCTTACAGGGTGTTACAGAAGTACAGTGGGAAATAATCTCATTTGAATCATTCAAATTACCAAGACCGGACGAGATTTACCCAGTACTGCTGCAGAAGGGAGCATAGAAGGTTTTGTCAAATACTAAGAGGCAGCTTGGCTCTTGGATACATACCAAAGCCATGGAGGAAGATTAGGGTAATTTTCTTACAAAAACCTAGGAATACTAAACAGGAAAGTCCCTAAGACCGACAAATCTCAAGTCCTTTGGACTGGAGAAGCTGGTAGATAGGCATATAAGGGACGGTGCACTGGTAGAAAGACCACTGCATTGAGAACAATATGCATTCAGGACCGGCACTCCACAAACTGGTAGAGAAAGTGGAAAACATGCTCAAAAACAAAGAGGTACTAATAGCGGCATTTCTAGATAAAGAAATAACATTTCTATATATTCAATCATCAAGTCTGCGTAGGCTGGACTCAATGCTAACAAACAGGATGATATATACAACCCTAGTGGCCCGGGCGGCCAGAGGATGCCAATAGGGGGAGTTCTTCCTTCAGTCCCTTGGAATCTGGTCATGGATGGACTACTGGGGTCTCTGAAAGAAAAAGGTCATAAAACCCTTGGGTACGCTGACGACATTGTTGTCTTAGAACAGGGAAAATTCAACACCACGGTTAGGGATCGTATGCAAGAGACCCTAAACTTGGTAACCAGATGGACGGACTCCGAGGGATTGAACATTAACCCTCAAAAAGCCACCATAGTAACATTTACTCGGAGACGTAAACTAGAGGGCCAGGACCCATAAAACTTCGAGGAGAAACCATACAGAGCAAGGGAGAGGTCAAATATTTCGGGATGTGATACTGGACTCGAATCTGACCTGGAACCAACATCTGACAAAAGTGACCAAAAAAGCGGAGACCACGTTAATTGTGGCAAGAGGCTCTTTTCGGAAGAAATGGGGGTTAAAACCACACATGGTACACTGGCTGTACAACATGGCGGTAAAACCGGCCATAACGTATGACTCCCCAGTGTGGTGGCCAAACACACAGCAAAGGAGTGCCAAAACTAAACTGGGCAAAGTGCAAGTCTTTGCCTGCATAGGCATTACAGGGGCAATGAAATCATCGCCCACTACAGCCATGGAGACACTGCTGGTATTGCCTCCCCTTCACTTGGTTACATAGGAAGAGGCAAGGCTAGGTGTCTTCAGACTGAGAAACATAAACTTGGGATAGGACACATGAGTATCGAAACATCGTAACCAGAGACGTGCAAGACATGAGATCAGACCACATCGCGAAACGATTCTCATTTGACAATTCATACAGGGTATCTATACCAGACATAACTGTATGGCATCACACAGAACTCAACACCATTCTACAGGGCAAGATCTGGTATACAGACGGGTCTAAGATAGATAATGGTGCGGGAGCAGGAGTGTTTTCTAGAAACCCTAGGACCGAGTTTAGTTACTTACTGGGTAATCACACCTCTGTGTTTCAAGCAGAGATCTACGCAATCCTTCAATGTGTGAAGGAAAACAACAGGAGAGCAATAGTAGAGGAACAGGTCCACATTCTCTCAGACAGCCAGACGGCACTGAAAGCTCTGAGTAGCCAGGACGTGATATCCCAACTGGTATGGACCTGCAAAGAGGCACTGACAACACTGGCAAAACAAAACCGCGTCAAGCTGATTTGAATCCCACGACACCAGGGTTTTGCAGGGAATGAAAAAGCCAGAAGAGGATCGGAAAACGAACCAGGTCCAGGTCACTCTCGAGACACCGAAGCGTACGGCACGAGCGTCTGTAGAAAACTGGATCCAGGAAAAACACAAACAACACTGGAATGACATCCCAGGAAACAGACTTGTGCCAGTAAAAGAGCACCTTAATAAACTGGGACTTTTCAATGGCGACCTAACATGCATATTATGCGGTAAGGAACCAGAAACAGTATCACACATAATGTGCAACTGCGGAGCCCTGGATCGCGGAAGACAGTCAATCTTCGGGCAACCAATTGGTGAACCGAGAATGTACAGCACACACCCTGTAGAGAACTTGTTCAAACTTGTGCAAGGCCCGAAACTACTGGAATGGGTCCTGTAAATGTGAACAACAGGTAAGATACAATGGGCCAGCAGGTCCAAGTGTCATCGGAAGTCTTGACCAGGCTCGTCTGGGTGGAGTTTTAGTGGCTAACACGAAGACCAGTGAGTTCCACACTACCTTGCTACAGCAAGGTGTCCATAAAGGATTTTATCCACCCTAAAAAAAAACTTACAAGATACTGAAATAAACTACATCAGAGAGGACTTACGTCGAAATGAAATAACTTGAAAAAGCCAAGACGTCCGAAGAATAACAACAACAATGTTTATTTATCTACCTTTCAAATTAAAGCCAATGACACCTTTAGTTAGCCAAGCGTTGAGATGAGAAATTTATGGAAACCGCTCATTATACTTTCTAATATAATAGGAAATTCTTCAGTTTATCATTATCTGCGAACATTAACAAACAGTAGGAAAAGTATTGGGTCATTTGTCTGGAAAATGATGGAAATATTATCTGCCAATGGCATCCATAAATCAAAGCATCTGATCAAAATTGCTTTATTGATATTGAAAGGTCGGGTTGAACCACGTCTACAAATTTGATAATTTCGGCGTTTTGGTTCCCATCTTTGTGCCATTTTCAATAAAAGAGGAAAAATATGTAAATATAAGTTATTGATAAGAGTATAAGAGGAAAGTGATTTCCAACCGAGGACTCAATCTGCCTACTCGTAGGTTGTAGTCACTTAGGTAGGAATGTGATTTCACCTGAGGTTTCAATCTGCCTACTCCTCAAGTGTCACTTGGGAAAGAATATGAGTCCCAACCGAGGTCTCAATCTACATACTCCTAGGTTGTAGTCACTTAGGTAGGGTTCAGGATTTTGTGTCTCGACACTGGGGTCTCTCTGCCTACTCCCTAGGTCTCGCCACTAGTTCCCTTTTAGGCCTCAATCTGTCTTCTTTTTTTCCCTTTTTGATAAACCTCTCTACCCACATACTCAAATCATCAACACAATGTACGCTTTGCTGGAAAATATTCAGACCGGGAACATAGCAAAACAGGCAATGCCTAGCTAATTTACTTCACCTGATGATGAATAAATTGAAACTGAAATATAATAGAAAATTCTTCAGTTTATCATTTATTGTCATTCCATAATTTTGTTAATTACGTAAATGAGGTCTATAATTCTTTGGGTCGAGCTTGTTATCCTTTTTGGATATCAGTGTTGCACATGACAGCTTCCAGCGTCAAATGAGTGGAACATAATTATTCTGAGTAGACTGATTTGATTTCCACTGCATCTTTTTAGAAACTGTACAGTGATACCATCAAGGCCTGGAGAGGAAGTGACTTGAATTTCCTAATAATTTCGAGTATTTTCGGTGGATGAAACTGTATACCAGAAAGGCTGTACTGATTTCGTACAGAGTTGACCCTTATTGTATCGGGTCATTCAGGTTCAATATCAAAGGATGTAACTCCCACTATTTCTGCTACTTCTTTGTTGCCATTGCATATGTTACCATATGTCTTCTTCAACATAGGTATACTAACTCTAGAACTATGGTATGAATTTCAATTTTTGATAGGTCTATTTCATATGGAATCCTAGCATTCTTTATTGATTCAGATAGGGCATATAAAAAACAGTACAACGTTTTTCATTCTTTCAAATATTTTCCAAAATTAATGTTTCTATTAATCTGTGGTTCTAGCCTATTTTCCACAATTGTTCTGAGAGTTGTACTCTGTTTTAATATGGCATTGGTGGTATTGTGGAAAGTCTCCCATATGGTATTTATGTTATCTCCACTTAATAAATAGTACCAATTCACACGTGGGGGTGATTTATTAACCTTATGAAAATAAATATTTTTTGTTTTTTTCGATTGATTGTTTAACAACTTTAATTTCATCCAACAAAACAAAATCAACAATGTTTTAATGGCAGATGTTTGAAATGTATACCTTCCAATTTCAACCCATTCAAAACACTATTATAGATTGATTTGTTGAAAATATGAACAGGATGTTCATAAAATCAGATGTGGAATCATCTGCGACTATTTCTATTCAATTGAGAATGTTTCCCTTTTCAACTATTATAGAATTGTTAAAAAAAATCATATCGGCCTAGAAAGTGAAAAAGATAACGGTGAAACCAGATGTCAAAAGGTGCTTTGTATGCTGTACATCAAATACACCAAATTTTGTTTCAATACTTCTAGAAACAAGAACTGAAAAGGGGATTGGCAACTCGTTATACTTGTATCTATATTTTTACTTATTTGTATCATGTGTATGTTTTATACTGTATGACCTATGTATTTTCTGTATTTATATTTGTATTTCTACCTGATTAGTCTGATGAGTTTTATACTGCACTGTGTGCTTTGTGAAGCTTTTTAGATGAATAAATCTATCTATATATCCACTTTTTTCCTAGTAAAACTATGCGGCTAATCGGGTTTGGACAATTGGAATCAGTATATCATGAGATTAGGAGAAAATGTGACCTTTTGCACATATTTTCTTTTTAGGTGAAAACTTGCAGATCTCATGTTAAATTATGAAATATGTTTTCAGTTCACTTGCACAGTGCAAGTGGCAGAGTAAAGTAGAAATGTATGGTAATGACGATTGAATTTGACGGTGCAGTGAATGTCAAATTCAACATCAAAACTTCGATCGTAAGATTTATGACATTTGAAAAGTCAATTATTTATTATCATAGGAATAGTTGTTTCTTTACATGTTTATTGATAGAAGGCTATGCCAAATCATCTTGAAGGGTCTTACGGCATGTGATCATTTGTATTTTTTCGAATTTTTCATATTATCGAGTTTTATTGGACATAAGCAATACCGGCGGCTTGAATTGAACCATCTGTCGTCACAGGAATGTTCCAATGACTGTTAGTTGTACGTAATACCAACATGACAACATTTTTCAAAATTCTAATTATTTGATATTAATTTTTGTGTCAATAATTGTTGAGAACATTAATCACGATTCGAACACATTAGGACTGTGAAATCAAAATTATATTCAATTCAGATATGTATAACTAGAATTTGTATATATGTGGGGCAATATCGATAATTGGAACATTTACCTTAGTCATTTATCGATTTAACATTTATTTTAAATTTTAACATGTGTACTAGCATTGAAATGATATAATAAATGTTGAGGAATTTAAATTATTTGAGTATAAATATGAAAAATCTCCACTAACATACTAATTTTCAAAATTAACAAAAATACAGAGAGGTGAATATCTTTATTATTTCAGATTGTGTATTAGATCTTGTAGCAAAATTAGAGTTCATTCGGAAATGTGAAAAATCTAATGAAATCACATGATAGATGTCGTTAATATGAATGTTGATAATGATGAAAATACAAATCTAATCGACAAGTGGGAGAATGACTTCTTTCCAGACAAATGGATAGATCATAGAGAAACAGTGGAATGACCCGCTCACCAGACTTAGACAGGAGCATTGTTAATGAATGCCAATTATTAGGGAATCATTATAAAAGGCGCAACAGGGATATAAAGATAGAATTTACCACTAACTGAGGGACAATGGGAGTGTTTTTTTTTCAATAAGTTATTGATAATCAGAACATCACAATTCAAATGTTAACTATTTGAACTCGAATATATTGAGTACACTTTGCTCAAACGTTGTGAGGCTACTTTCAGCATTGAATTGCCTTTACAATGATGTATGCCACAACCCCTATTCCCATTTTTTTTTAATATGCTGTTCGCTCTGTGGGGAATTGAAGTATGTAATACCTATTTCACATCAAATAGGGCCCTCCCTTAAACAAACAAAAATCGTATTTTCATGATTTTTCATAATTTTGAATTTAATTGATTCAATTCGGAATTTATATTATATTTTAACTGATTTGATCATACTAAACATTGTTTTTGTTAGCCTCCAATAAATGTATTGATATAAACACTATCCATTTTCAGTTGGAATTGCTGGGTTATCCCATAGCGCTGAATCTGTCCAAAAGAGACCTAGTGTGAAAAGATCCAATTCTAGAGATAAAAGATATATTCATCGATCAACAAGAAGAAACAAGGAGAATGGTTCCAGGTCAAGCAGGTAAATGAAATATCAATAAATTTATACCAGGGAAAATAGAATGAAATCATTTGAAGAATTGCGGAATTTTAATGGCAGTTATTTTTGAGTCAGCTGAGTAGCCTTGAAAAAGAAAAACACTTGAATGGCATATTCAAAAATTATGTATTCTAATTGCATATTTCATTTTGTTCATAGAAAATGTTTGAAATCATAATATAATTTAGAATCCACTTCAAGTTTCTTTTCATTTGTATTAGTTCACTTCATTACATCAGATATGTCTCTCCTCAATGTAATTATATATCAGTCATCATTTTTGTTGTGAACTCCAATCCATTAAAAAAATATATTTTATAATTGATATTCACACAAAGATTTTCAAAAAAAAGTAAAAGTATAATACATTTATTCAAAATGTACCTACTAAAAGAATCCAATAATTTAAATTGAACATTAGACAAAGAATTATGTTGCTATTAACTGAATTTAAAACTAGTTTGACATATGTAACATTGGGCTCACTATTTGGAATTACTCCAGATTTGGCTAAAACCTATATCTATGAAATGATTCCAGTACTATCAAGAATTTTGGAATCATTAATTATTTTCCCTTCAAAGACTGAAATTATGAAGAACATGCCAATTTGTTTCGAGGAATTTCAGGATGTAAGGGTCATATTAGATTGTACGGAAATTTTTGTGCAGACGCCAAAGTGTTTATGTTGTAGAATTAGGTTTTAATCACAATATAAATCCAACCTAACTGTAAAGTTTATGACAGGGGTTTCACCTGGTGGCCTGATTACATATATCAGTAAACCATATGGGGGAAGAGCATCTGATAGGGTAATATTTGAAGAAAGCAATATGATATCATTACTAGATCCTAACACTGATGCCATTATGGCTGATAAAGGTTTTTTAATAGATGACATTTGTGATCTTTACACAATAAAATTAATTAGGCCACCTTTTTTGCGAAGTAAGTCACAGCTTTCTGCAGAAGAATCTATCTTAAATGCCAAAATTGCATCTGCATCTTAAGTTCACATTGAATGCTCAAACCAAAGATAAAAAAAAAAAAATATTAGGGCGGGTTGTACATATGTAGCTCAACCTGAGTTGAGCGTGAAGCGGAGTTTCAGTGGAAAACTACGGTTGTACAATGACAGTTTAAAGGAAAAACTCAGTTCAAAGTTTGGCTAATGTTAAACCATCCTCATCCTAGGTTTAAAGCCAGTTCAAGATCACATGCACATGCACATGCACATATAACCTCAAAAATTGATAAAATAAATATATAATAACAGAATGTTCGAAGTGGACTATATAGATCAATTGAGTGATGATGAAGATTTTGGGCAACTTGTACGTATAGTTCGAAATGATAGAATAAGGAGACCACAAATATTCAGAGAGAGAGAAAATCATTTTGAGAAGTGGATTGATGAGGAGTTTTTGAAACGGTTTCGGCTATCCAAGAACGGAGCTTGATTTGTTTTGAATCAAATAGAACATTTGATTGCTCCCCCTACAGAAAGGTGAATATCCTCAGACCACAGAAATAAAGATTAGAAGCTATCCTATTTGTTTTAGGAATCATGCTGTTACACCTGAAGAGATGTTACTGATAACTTGAAGGTTTTATGCAACAGGAAGTTTTCTACAAGTAGTCGGGGATTTCATTGGGATCCATAAAAGCACAACTTCCAGAATAGTGTGGAAGGTGACTAGGGCTATAGCAAACTTACATAAAGAATACATTCGAATACCTGCCACTGAAGAGGAAATGAGAAATGTATCCCAGGAATTCTACAACATAAGTCGTTTTCCAACATGCATCGGGGCACTCGATTGTACCCACATCCGCATATTATCCCCTGGGGGTGATGATGCAGAGATATATCGGAATCGCAAAGGTTTTTTTTCATTCAATGTGCAAGCAGTATGCAATGCTAAATGTATGTTCCAAGACCTGGTATGCCGCTGGCCAGATTCCTCCCATGATGCTCTTGTATTTGCTAACTCGATATTACGAATGAAACTAGAGAGAGGCGACTTCCATAATAACACTATTGTGGCAGACAGTGGTTATGGTGTGAAACGTTATTTGATAACACCCTTAGAAAACCCTATTACAAATGCTGAAACACTCTTCAATGAGTCCCAAATAAGGACAAGAAATCCTATTGAGAGAACATTTGGGATATGGAAAAGGAGATTTCCGATATTAGCTTTTGGGATAAGGTTAAAACGTGAGAAGGTCGAAGCTATAGTTATTGCAACAGCAGTATTGAACAATATAGCTATGCTGTTGAAGGAACCTCAGCCATCACAGAACGAGGAAGAAGAGGTAGCAGTTAATTTTGTCAATAACATTCATGTATATGAACTAAGACAAAACAATAGACAGAATATAAATAATGTAAGAAGGTAGCAATTAATTAATTAATATTTTGCTCAACTTTAACTTCAACTTTTGTATTATAAAATAAATTTTCAGTCATCTTCAAAAAACATATTTTTCTCTGTTTATTACTTTTATTTCTGAATATGTTAACCTACTTGTTTTATGCACAATTGAAGGAACATTCTAACAAAAAAAATCAACAAGGTTTTGAGAACAAATATATTACATTTTCAAATAAATAAAAAATAGGAACTGAACATCTTTGTTCAACAGCAAATGAATAGTAAGTACCATCCAAATAAAAAACAACAAAATAATTGGTACTTCAAAAGTTGTATTGCCTGCTTGGCCTATGTCCTCAAATCTTTCAAGATTTGGATCTTCTGTAGCTCCAAAATTTCTTTTTTCAATCTGTGCTCTTCTTTGAGGCCCTCTATGATGACTTTTTTTTCTTCTTCCATCTTTGCTATTTTCACATCAGATTCTTTTTTTAAAATATCAATTTCAACCTGTTGTCTTTCTCTTAGTAATTGTATTTTAGTTTTATATTCTTCATCCAATAATTTCTTCTTTTCCTCTTCTAAAGCGGCTTTCACACTAGCCCACTGTGATATTTTTGTAGAAATTTGATTTTCATTATTAGTTCTGGCTGAAATAATCACCGAAAATTCAGAAAAAAGGAGGAAAATGGTTTTCATTACCTACCTGTATAACTAGTATAGGTATAATAATAATCCACCAAATTGATTTGTTGAAAATATAAACAGGATGTTCATAAAATCAGATGTGGAATCATCTGCGACTGAAAGATACACCTTAGTAGTTGTTTTCTGTTAGACATTCCCAAAAAATAACTTCATTTTAATCGTGGATTTTTCAATTCACAGAAAAATCTTTCTATCAATATTCAATTGAGAATGTTCCCCTTTTCAACATAAAAATCCACCAAAATTATACAGGGATGGCACAACAGAATTCTTAAATAGGTGAATAAAGAGCCAGAGTGGAATGAAGAGCAGGAGTATATCCCAATTACCTTGTGTTAGAGCTTTGGCTTTTTTCCTTTTCAGCATATCTGGTGTATATTTAGCCCACTGTACTTCATTTGTCTCTTCTGAAATTTCGCTGGTATCAATACATTATAGATAATATGGATCCTATCACATTACCTGTTATATTTTCTTTTCTTGCTTCGTCACTGTAGACTTCAACAAAAATGTCTTCTAATTTCTGGCATTGATCTTCTATTCATGAAAAAAATAAAGCAAATGAGATTTTTTTTCACAAGTACTAGACATTGTAAATTGTTTACTGATATCTACAAACCATGCACTGTGTTATTATTCTCCTCACAATCATAAAGAAATTCAGAGTCATCTTGTAGTGGCTCGACATTTTCTTCTGGCACTGTAACTGCATCTCCACCAAACTCACTGGGAAAGCCTTCATCTCTAACAGATCCCAAAATTTCTAAGATAGTATTATCTATTGAACTTATTTCTGTTTTTAAGTTGGGACCTCCACCAGTCCCTAATTTATAACATTTTTCAGCAGCCATCTTCTTTTTAGTCTTTTTAAAACAGTTATATTGAACCCCCCTGTCCACCCAACATTGGGCTTTCTTGAGATTAGCACCACTATCGGTTTTTTTGTTTTTTAGTATCTTTGCATGATCCTTCACTAAATTCAATAAAATAGTTTCCTCCATCTCGGTGAAATTTTTTGTTCGCTTGTTAGCGTTAGAGCAACTTGGCTGAATGTTCATTGCTGAAAGTTTTCAAAAGAAGTTTTTCAAATTTCAAACTATTCTGGATAAAAAACAATCGATAACCTCACTTATTCATCTTTATCTTGCAAAAGTGTTACCAACATAACTAAAATCTGAAATAAAATCGGGTTCACTTGAACTTCCGTTTACTTTGCATTGTACAACGTATTATATTTTTACAGGCAGGTTCAAGGCTGAACTCAGTTTTCTTGAACTCAGGCTCAAGCTTTCATTGTACAACCGGCCCTTAGTGTTGTGTAGTGTTAAATCTAATTAGATCAGAATAGTTACACCGTCACGCCGACGCCGCGACGCGTGCTTATAAAACATACGTAGTTGCTCTCTGTTAAGAAAGCATTCTCGAGTTAAGAAAGCATTCTCGCCTCGAAGATAATAAACGTCGCGAAGGATAATCAGTCCTCCGCGGCAGCCCAAGGAAGTAGATTGTTCAATAGACAGCGTTTGTGGCCATTAACGTCATCCTGCCTGCGTCATAGGGTGGATAGGGAACCTGCCGTAAATAGGAGAAATAAAATTGAGTCTTGGTGCAGCTCGTGAACAGGCAAGTTGAGTAGCAGCAGAGAAGCCGCCCTGTCATCGGAGATGAGTACCTCCGAACTCATTGCCGAAGTGGTGTTGGAAGAAATTTTATGAGTGTGGTAAATATAAATTGCTATAAAATTCGAAAGTTCCTGAAGCGGTTCGCTCATGCTATTCGGTAGAGGGGGATTCAGTGGAGAGAGAAACTGGCTTAGCTGCTGTGAATATCGCGATACCAGAGGTAGTAGTGTTCCGTCGACCAAAACCAACACCACTCAGTGAAAGTGTCCGTTCTAGCCTCGCAGTAATAGAGCAGAGTGATTCCTGGAGAAGTATTCTAACTCGGTGAGCATAGGGTGTTTATTGGACAGTTCGAATGTGGATCACGGGCCTTACTTTAATTTAGTTCTTGAGGTAGCCGTCACCTAGTGAAATGCCGTTCTAAGGAGGGGTTTCACTAACAGTCGCGCAGGATAGTGTTAGGTATAGGAAGTTCAGTTCTGAATTAGCCGTTACTTATAAAAGCTGTCAGTAAAGCGCCGTTCCAAGGACGGGCTTTACTAACGGTCGCGCAGGATAGGGCCAGGTGTAGCAAATCCCATTTTTATAGTTAACTACACAACCTGTCAGTTAGGTGCCGTTCCAAGGAACGGGCCTCACGGTGTAACTATTCTGATCTAATTAGATTTAATTCAAGGAATCTAACCCATAATGAATTATATTTTTACGCCTTGAAATAACCGAGTTGTGTTTTTATTTATTTTTAAGGCTCTTGGCTGCTTATTAAAACCGGTGAAATAGTAACTTCGTTACAAAAATAACAAGAAAAAATTGTCGAAAGTTGATAAGTAATACAAAAAGAGAAAAACTGAATGAAAATATAAGTGGTGCCGATAACAAAATAAAACAAATCTGGAGAGAGATAAATTCGAAACTGGGAAGGAGAAATCATGAAACTGATATTCACTTGAACATAAATAATGTGGAAATAACGGATTCTGAAATAGCAGCAAATTGCTTCGGAGAATATTTCTCAAGTATAATCAAAAAAAAAATTGAGGACCGAGGAAATAAAAACAATAATACGTAACCTGAAGAATACTAAGTCAACAGGTCCAGATGATGTGCTAGTAAAAGTTTTGAAGAAAGTTTGTGATAGTGTATCTTATATATCTTATAAATATGTGCATTGTGAAGGGTGAATTTCCAAATGTTCTGAAACTCAGTAAAATCATTACTGTGCAAAAAGTGGTGATAAATTAGACATCGACAATTATCGACAAAAATATTTGAAAGACTGATATATAACAGCCTCATGAAGTTCTTATTAAAACACAATATACTAGTTGAATCCAAACATGGATTCAGGGCAGAGAGATCCACTGAAACTGCAACCACTCTCTTCGCAGACTTTCTATATAAAGCAATTGATGATAGGAAATATGTTTCGAAAATCTTCTTTGACCTGTCGAAAGCATTCGACTCTATTGATAAAGGGAAATTGTCTATTGTCATCAAAATTATCAACATGCTATGTTCATGTAAAGCTGGAAACAGTGGGAAATGTAAACGTTTCAGCTTTCCTCATCAGATGTATAAGGTAAGTCCCAAGTATTTTCATGCAGATATGATTTTAATCAATAACTGCCTAATTTTTTCAACGCCTGTTCCTTTTTTAGGGAAGATGTGGAGATATTGGGGTCTATTTCACAAACTGAAAAAAAGTGTGTATGGAATACTCAGAGGAACCTAACCGAAGATAAATATCGACCAGTAGCTGTGGATAAAATGCCATGTTTTGTAAATAAAATTAAAAAAAGCAATATTAATGTAAATAGCAATGATGTAGTGAATTTTTTCTGTGGTAAATGACCTACCTCAGCAATTGCTAAGCACAGGTATGTTTTTTTTTAAATTAATTGACACGATTTTAACTTTTTAATTTGTAGGGAAGGTCGTAGAGAGCTCCCTACAAATACATGCACGGTTTTACATGTTAGTTCCATTGAAGAAATTTTCAATATGGCTTGCCAGTCACCTATTATGATGTACTTGGCATCAATTGAAATACCTCTTGAAAAAGATTGCTGTGCACAAATGATATCTACCTTGTGTAATGATGACATAGAGGAAGCCATACATATTCCACAACATTCAGTTGATTGGGGCAAACAAAGAAAATATCGTATTACTGGAAGTCGCTGCTATGAAATATATACGTACTCGAAGGATGATTGGAGAACTAAGTCAATAAAATATCTCAACCCTATTGAAGTAATAATAAGTATACGAAACATGGCTTGAAGTATGAGAGTATGGCACGAGATATTTTTATCAAGATATCCAAAATGACTGTTGTGGAATGTGGGTTAGTTATTCCGTTGGCCAACACGTGGTTGGGATATTCACCTGATGGAAAAATATTTTCTGAAAATCAGCCACTTTATCTCCTTGAAAAAAGTGTATATTTGAAGGTTCAAATATTTGTAATATGTAAATGATATATACCTGACTGGGAATGAAAATAATTAAATTTCAAGCAACAAATTGTAATTCTTTTCAGAACGCATCGATACTTTAATTTAATAATCCATGTATTTTTTTGTTTCAGGTAAAACTAAGACAATTCTTGAAGCTATCAAGAGTGAAAAATATATAATCGAAGAAAATGGGCAATATCAATTAAAAAAAAATGCACAAATATTATGGCCAAGTACAGTTGGGGATGGCAGTGTTGAATTTGTCGAAAACATATTTTGTTTATATGCTTCTTTCGATGATATTGTTATCATAATGGAGGTTAATTTTGATTATAATTTCACTTGCAACATGTTAATAGATGTTAAACATAAATATTTTGAAAAAATGATACATCATTGTTGTAAATATTTATTGTCATAAAATGTAGATTCAAATTGAGATGAAATAAAATACGGTAAACACTGAATTGGAAATTTCAATTCCTCTAAATCCTCATTTTGATAAAAATCTGGTATCTGCCAAAATGGGTGAAGACAAATTTGTTATTGCAGAAATTATTATGAAAGTATCATCAACCATTGGAACAAGAGCCAATTTAATTCACCACTAAGAATTTTGAAATGTTTTAATCTTTGGTTTGAGTGTTCAATGTGAACTCTAGCAGATGCAATTTTGGCATTCAAGATATATTCTTCTGCAGAAAGCTGTGACTTACTTCGCAAAAAAAGGTGGCCTAATTAATTTTATTTTGTATAGATTACAAATGTCATCTAATAAAAAACCTTTATCAGTCATAATGGCATCTGTGTTAGGATCTAGTAATGATATTATATTGCGTTCTTCAAATATTACCCCCATATGGTTTACTGATATATGTGATTAGGCCACCAGGTGAAACCCCTGTCATAAATTTCAAAGATATGTTGGATTTATATTGTGAATAAAACCTAATTCTACAACATAAACACTTTGTCGTCTGCACAAAAATTTCCGTACAATTAATATGACCCTTACATCCTGAAATTCTTTGAAACAAATTGGCATGTTCTTCATAATTTCAGTCTTTGAAGGGAAAATAATTAATGATTCCAAAATTCTTGACAGTACTGAAATCATTTCACAGATATAGGTTTTAGCCAAATCTGGAGTAATTCTAAATAGTGAGCCCAATGTTACATATGTCAAACTAGTTTTAAATTCAGTTAATAGCAACATAATTATTTGTCTGATGTTTAATCTGTGCATACGCTTATCACTATGATATTTTTCGAATATTTCGATAATAGAATTGAAGATTGCAAAGTTATTAATGCCAGTGGAGTTCTTTTATTTTTCATCACTACTTATGAGTTCACATAGAGTTACAACTTTCGGCGTATTCACTTGAACTGCACTATCTCTGTAGCTAGGTCCTGGAAGAATAACTTCTGCAGTGTTTTGGGAATCGAGTACAGCTAATAAAAAGCTAATAAGGCCAAGAAGGGATTACATAATACCACTTGGCAAATGTTCCACAATATTCCCAGCTGAAACACATGCTATTATGTATGCATTCAGAAGAATCTAGAAAGTGGTTATAGGAAAAAACACATCTACATTCTATCTGACTATCAAAGTGCTATCAAAGCACTCAACTCTATACAGATAAAGTCTAAACTGGTCTGGGACTGCCTCCAGAACCTCATCGAGCTGGCAAAACACAACAAGGTCACCTTGATGTGGGTGCCAGGTCATAGAGGCATTGAAGGCAACGTAAAAGCAGACCAGCTAGCTAGACAGGCATCTGAAAAGCTATTCACAGGGCCAGAACCTGTACATGGGATTAGCAAAAACCGATGCAGGACCGTGATCGACGAGTGGATAAAAAGAAGACACCAACAATATTGGGATCAAACTGTCGGGCAAATACACAGCAAAGTCATGGTAGGGCATCCAAACCGGACCCTGACGGCTGACTTTCTGAACCTGAACAGAACGAAGGCACGTATAATAATAGGTCTGTTGACACTGCGGCCTAAGAAAACACCTAAATACCATGGGAGTACGCAGGGAAACCGTGGAGTGTAGGCTATATGATGAAGAGGAGGAAACAGCCTCTCATATTATCTTCGACTGTGACCCCCTCAGTAGTAGGCGACACAGAACCTTTGGAGAGATCAGCCCGGAAACAGGCATGAATCCGAAGAACCTTATCAACAGGCTACTAAACCTAATTAAAGGCACAAACCTGTTTGAATGAGGAACCACTGACGACAGAGTGATACAATAGACCCCAGCTGGTCGCAGTGTCAAGGGAAGCTAAGTGCCAACCCTGTCTCTGGCTCGTCAGCTTTCAACCAACCAACGAAAGCTAATAAAGCCTCCGCAGCTTCTATGTCTTATGCATCTTCAACATTACCACCATTCTCACATAAAGGAAACATTTCACTTGCTTCATTGTTGTTTGGACTTGCCTAGTTCTGGGGATTCTAGAAGATGGTCCTGAATCTGCTTCATGTGGAAGTTTTGCCAAATTTTTTGAAGGAACTACCTTAGGCTTCAATGTCCTCTCTGGAATGACAAAAGAATAATCAGAACACTTATTAAGTAGTATTATTTTAATAAAATACCTACCTTTCTGGAGAAAATCACTTTCAGCAAAATGTAAAGAACATACTCTCATGTAAATAGATGGTTTTTTCCAATTTTTAACAATTTGATCCACATTTGTCTTCTATCCACAAGTTCCTTATTTCCCAACTTTGTTTCCACAACAATATTTTCTTTTCCTGCTCTTGGAAACGTATGGAAACTCAATTCAGGGTTTCTCTTCACCCAGGATGAACAATGGGGGACACAACAATAATGATTCATTTTCAACTTCAGCAAATGAAACAAAAACTAAGTGGAATACTATATAACAGCCGTTGAGAAGCACTTCAAATCAATGGAAAATACGACAAATGGCAGATGTTAATGGCCCATAGCTGGGTTACCTAAATGTCCGGTAGGGGGCGTATCGCTTATCCCGTTACACGTATACAAAACAAGAAATGGTAATAATTTATTGACCATTCTCCACAGAACAACCACATTCGAAACTTCTCCAACTTACGCTAGCAGTAAAATATACAACAAGCTTCCAGATTCTATCAAAAGTTGCAATAATCTCAATAGGTTCAAAACAAAACAAAAAATCTGCTATGTTCAAAAGCTTACTATACATTAGAAGAGTATTTTGACGATTCTCACATGTCGGAACCTTTATGAATTTTATGGCCATATGCTACTTTTTATCTCTTCTATGTCTTTTATACTTATTATTATATATGTACATATGTGTACGCGCATGTGCGTGTGCATGTATATATATTTATTTGTATTACATTCTTTGCATATACAGGGTGTTAGTGAATAAGTGCGACAAACTTCAGGGGGGTGATCTGCATGACAGTTTGTTATATAACTTTGGTCCCCAAATGCTTCGTTTTCAGTGTTAAAGTTTTTCTTAAAAACTGACTATTTATTTATTGCTCTGAAACCGGTCGAGATATGCAAATGAAATTTGTTGAGTTTTAAGAAGTAATCATTGCGCATTTTTTGACATGCAATTAAGAATTTTATGTTCATCATTGGCGCGCATACGGGTAATGAACTCAATTTTTTTAAAGAAAAAAATGGTTCGCCACTGGGATATTTCAAATTATCATTATTTTAGAATTCCTCGTTCAATTTGTGACAAAAAATCTCTCTTGCCTTTTTTTCGTATGCGGCGCCGTTTTTATGCAAAAAAAATAAAACATCTTGACGCGTATTTTTCATTTCTTTAATACATTATCAAGAACTATCTAATACAATAACGTTATACCAGAACAATAACAGAAAATAACACTAATAAATAAATAGGCGCAAAGCTACAACAAATGTTCAAAATGACCTCCCTCAGATGTGAGACAAGATTCAACTCTTCGCCTCATTGATTGTCATATTCGCGCAAATATTCCTGGTGTATTTCTTATTGTCTCACAGCCGGCTATAATTTGATTCCTCAGGTCTTCAACATTTTCGACGGGAGTGGAATAAACTAATGACTTAAGAAAACCCCAAATGCAAAAATCTAGAGGATTTAAATGCGGAGATCGAGCAGGTCAATGTTCCGTACCTCCCCTACCTATCCAACTATTTGGATATACTGTATGTAAGTGATTATGTGCAATAATGCTAAAATGGACTGGTGCGCCATCATGCATGAACCAGAAGTGTTGTCTCAGCTGTAGAGGAATTCCTTCAAGAAGAACAGGTAACTCTTTCTGTAGGAAATTAAGGTAAGCGTCGCCTGTTAGTCGTTGTGGGAGGAAATATGGACCGATCAAATGATCATCAAGTACCCCAAGCCATACATTCACTGAAAGCTGATGCTGAAAATGAGCTTCAAAGATTCCATGTGGATTTTCCTCAGCCCAGAGGTGATTGTTGTGGAAATTTCGTATACACTGTCGTCCAAAATTAGTCTCGTCAGTAAACAAAACGCCATTTAAAAAATTAGGAATTTGAGCGATTTGATAAAGAATCCAATGGCAAAAAACTAGATGCGGAAAAAAGTATCTAGGTAGTAGAGCTTGCACACATTGAATATGAAACGGACACAATTGCTGTTCTTTAAAATTTTAAATACAGTGAAGTTGCTTACATTCAGTATGTTGGCAATTTTTCAAGTACTTGTTTCAGATGACTCCGCAATTAACTCGAGAAATGCTTCGTGTAGTTGCACAGTTCGTACTTCTCGAGGGCGCCCACAGTCAGCCGTTTGTTTCTTAAATGTACCCATTTTCGCGCAAACGTTGATGAAGACGAGCAAATATTGTGTGATGGGGTACCCTACGTCCTGGATACAACTCAGCATACAATCGTCGAGCTTGCCGACCATTTCCATTACTTCGACCATAGACAAAATGCATGTCTGACAATCCCGCATTTGTATAACTTTTCAGTCTTTTCGATAAAAGAAAAATTAATTACTTATTATCATTAATGTTATACCAAACTAAAAGCTTAAAAATGAAGAAACGCTAATTTGACATTTCTTTGAAATATTCGTATTTAACAGAATGTTGACAGTAGCCTACTAGCATCGCTACTAGATAATGTATTAAAGTAATGATAAATACGCGTTAAGATATTTTATTTTTTTGCATAAAAACGGCGCCCAATACGAAAAAAAGGCAAGAGAGATTTTTTGTCGCAAATTGAACAAGGAATTCAAAAATTGATTTTTATGTAAAATCTCTCAGTGGCGTACCATTTTTTTGCGTTTGCGCACCAATGATGAACATACAATTCTTTATAGCATGTCAAAAAATGCGTAATCACTACCTATTGAAACTCACCAAATTTCATTTGCATATCTCGACCTATTTCAGGACAATAAATAGAGAGAGAGAGAGAAATATACTTTATTGTCCAAGAAAAAACCTTCTTATTGACAAAGCTTCTTAAAATCTAAATTGTATAACACTTTAAAAAAAATAACACTTTAAAAAATACAGACACAAGTGACAGAAAGCCTAAGAAAAAAGAAAAATATAAACAGAGACATAATTTAAAAGTAGGATCACATGTCGTACGATAAAATATAAAAATAAAATTTCAGTTTAGATAATTATATGGGAGGGTATATTATAAAGGTATATTAAAATAATAAAGGTATATTAAAATAATAATCACAACAGAGCTTCATTGTAGTATTCCTCGAGATTGTAATGAGCTTTTGTTACAAGGGCTTCTTTAACAAGGTATCTGAACTTTATATAATTTCTTTCCTTTCTAATTTCGTAGGGTATGTGGTTGTATAGCTTTTTACTTTCATAAATCAAAGAATCCTTAGTCAGACTTGATTTTGGAATGGGGAGCGGTACTTTATATTCAGCTGCTTGTCTGGTTGAGTAATTTGCTTGTATCGGTGCTATTAATGTAATGGAATTTTTGTGAATCAGACAAACAGATTCCAAAATGAAAATACAAGTAACTGTGAGAATTTTTTCTCTCACGAACAATGGTTTACATGACTCACGTACACCCACCTTACATAGAAGTCTAATTGCTCGCTTTTGTAAAACAAAAACTGAGTGAAAGAGTTGTTGACTGCAATATCCCCAGAATGCAACACCATATCTCAAGTGAGACTCTATCAGTGAATGATAAACCATTTTTGTTGTAGATGAGCTTAGTTCATTCGATATAATTCGGAGTGCATAGCATCCTGATGCTAATTTTTTTGTTAATACTGAAATGTGATGGTCAAATTTTAGTTTATTATCAATATACATTCCTAAGAATTTTGTTTGGTTTTTATTTTCCAGGATATCTCCGTTCAATTGTAAATTTTCAATTTTAGAAGCAAAGGTGAGTAAATTTGTTTTTTTGATATTGAAGCACAAGAAGTTTGCGTCACACCATTGTTTCACAACCTCCAGATCCTTTGTAATAGTTTCTTTCATATCTAAAGAGTTTTTCCCATGCCAAAGAAGCGTGGTGTCGTCAGCAAAGATTGTAAACTTCCCTTTAATCGAGAGAGTAACTAAGTCATTTAAGTATAACAAAAAATAAATATATAAATAGTCAGTTTTTAAAAAACGGAAAACGAAGTATTTGCGGACAAAAGTTATATATGGCAAACTGTCATTATTTTTTCATGCAGAATCACCCCCTGAAGTTTGTCGCACTTATTCACCAACACCCTGTATATGTGTGTGTATATGTATTCATTCTAATTTTAATTATAATATTCATTCTTGACTTATCCGATACCATGTACCTGGTCTTTATGGATGAATAAAAAACTTTTTATTCTATTCTAAACGTTGTTCAGTTAGTAGCATCTAGCATTAATTTGGTTAAAAAAACACCAGTTGAGAATTTAAGCATAAAAACTGATACTTCATTTTCACAAAATAAGGGATATTTCAAAAACCATGAGGTTTAGGTGGATTAAACCTTAAAGAAACTTCATTTTGATCGTAAAATCCGAGAATGATATAATATACAAGGTATTCCATTAAAAAATTAAGAACTTTGATTGTTTCGTGTTTTTGGCATACCCTGTACAACATGAAAATATTTTTGAAATGCTGCGCTAAAAGGTCCCTATCCATCCTAATGGAAGAAGGTTTTCAAAATCAAATGATTGGGTCCCAATACGATACTCATAATGTCTTCAGACCTCGGTGGCAGCCCCCCAGAGCCCGTCAAACACTCCCGGCCATATTTTTTTTTCTATATATGGTTGGGTTTTAATACAGCCTCCACAATAACATTGGGCATCTCAGACTTCAGTGGCAGACCTCAGAGACCGTCAAACACACCTGGCAGGGCCCCCCAGATCGGGCATTTTGAAATTCTCAACCTACAGCCGTCATAATTTTTGGAGCTCTGAGCTGGACTATGCTTGAACTGGCATAGCACTACTACTTTTAAATTTTCACTTGAAACCAATCAAAGTTTGTGGAGAAGCTGATACTCAAACGCGAAATAATAAATATGGCCAACTCAGAAATTATGAGGAAAGCAAATATTACTCCAAAAAAAAGTTTTCTACCCGAAAACATATAAGTATTGATAACCTCTGAAAAATACGATAATATCATTATTTTCCAAGGGGTCATCCACTATTTGTAGTTTCATCAAATTTCATTCACAGCAACATATTATCTGGTTGGAGAGGGTTCAAAAACAAAGTAATATTTTCTCAATAGAGAATACATTTCTAATTCTTTTATTTTACAGTTTCAGAACTCGACCAGAAAGAAAATCATCAAATTCTCGGACGGGAAGTTTCAGAGTAAAATATGAAAATATATCAAAACCTAGCTTCAAGACTAAAAGTGAAATATGTTCTTGTCCTGCTATCAGATGCCGAGAAAGTGAAATCAGTGAAATACAACCCCAGACTGCCAAAGCAACGGAAACAATTTTCATCACCCTCAAATATAAGCCACGATAGATAAAGTTAGCTTAGATTTTTTAAATGTTATAAAACACTTGACAACTTTTTTCACACATTTATTTAGCTCAAACTGAAATTATCTCTTTTTTTATATTGAATGATTGGCACAATATTTCCAAAGAAATGTTATTTATATTGTTATACTACTGATTTAGTATTGTATGAGTGGGAGATCTGAATGATTTTTGTAAACCTGTTAGTATGTCTTGTATGTACATAAATTAAATATAAACCACAAATGTGCGGTTGGCTTCTGTTTGTTGACTCCGTTGATTTGTTGTTTTCTACCAAGTGTTGTTCATCCTTGCACTTCTTCACCGTACTGATGAGGGCCGAGACCCCGAAACACGTGTCTACGGTTAACACTTCTCTTTGAGGGCTATGTCTATATATATATATATATATATATATATATATATTGTTATGTTAGGAAGGACCAGTAATATATTTTAAAGATGAAAAAGAAATAATTTCTTAGAAAAAACACAAAAATAATAAATACTTAATAGTTAGTAGTTCATGAGAAATTGTTTTAAATTTTTTTGAGATTATTTTTCCTTTATGAAGCCTCTGTATAATATTGATAGGTAAAAATATGCAAATACTATAATGCAATCATTTTCATACATTGTCAAAATGATTACAACCTATAATTGTTTAAAATACAACAAAAAAGTCTAGATTTACAAAATCATTCTGAATTAAATGTGATCAACAAAATTATAAGCTTGAAACATACAGTATATGAAATTGTATCTAACTAAAAATCCCCAGTGGGAGAACAAGAAACTTCTTGATGACAATAGCCAATCAGGGAACAGAGATGGTCAGATAAAAGATTTGAAATTGTGCAAAATTAAGCAAGGAAGTGCGCGAGTTTGAAAATTCAAATAAGATTTACAAAACAGAAATGGTATCCAGGGAATTAAAAAACAAAGCGGGAGGAGATTGAAAAAATTTTTTGAAGGGAAGCCAGGTACAAAAATTGAAAAGAAAGAAATTTAGGATTTTATTAATGAGAAGGTATTTTTTCAACCATAAAAAAACCAATACAACCTCTGAATAATCTCGACACAAAATAAACAAGGATAAAAGAAGATTACCTTTTTGGTTCTCCACATGAAAACTTGTCCAAGCTGATTTCGTGGATTTTGGATGGTTCCTTTTGAAATGGTGAGTTCCTGAGAGGAGTGGATGAAACAGGAATTCAGATTATGCCAGGTATTGCATCAGCGATATTCCAGTTCCAGGTATAAACTCTTTTAGTGCACATCACAAACTGAATCACTTCACAAAATAACTCGTATATCTGAAGAACTTTATGATTTGGTATTGAACTATAAAAGAATTCCTCCAACTCAAAAGAAAAAAGTGAGGTTTTATTTACATATCCATCACTGTTTTCCATTATTTTATGAAAATTTGTCAATTGCTCATAGTTATAAGTTATCTATCTCAGGCCAGGTTCATATAAGTTTTCCTGAATAAAGGAAATAATTGTTTTCGATAATTTCTGGTTTATTTTCCACAATGATATGCAATATCTTACTTATAAACACTGAACTAAAATAGTTCGAGTGACATCTAGACAGGCAGTGGCTATATTGCCAGTACCGACTCCTGAGGCAAGGCGTACCAACTGAGATTAGCCGTGGTAAGAAAAATAATAATAATTGGCAAAAACGTGGCGAGAAAACAGTAACATTAGCTGGCAATTATTATTTCATAACAATTAGCTATTATCATATCACAATATACCAATTAGACTTCCATCGAGGAGCGAAAATAATTAGCTATCAACATAACATAACAACATATATATATATATATATATATATATATATACGGATTGAGGATCGTTTTTATAATTTATTAGTTGCTGAGGTTTGTCTTCATTATTAATTTATTCTTTATATATATATATAATTTATTCTTTATATATATATATATATATATATATATATATATATATATATACAGTGACCGGCAGAAAGTACGCATCATATGGGAAATTATTTTATTAATAAATTTTGACGAATATCGATATTCAATCGCTTTTTATTTAAAGCAACCCCATCATAAAATTGAGAATGTTTCCCTTTTCAATATGTGTTAAGTTTTCTTTAAGAGTTAAAATGAAAATATAAAATTGAAAAACACATAAAAAAAAAAAATTTTTTAAATTTTCTACAGTTTTTCTGAATATTCTACCGTTTTTTTCTGAAACCTTATATAATATTGGTCGACACTTATGTTTTAAATAAACATGTTTTCAACATTACAAGCAATCAGCATAATTTATAAAATTATAGAAATCAAAATTTACTAATATATTTTTGAGCACAAGCGGACAACAAAATGTTTGAGTTAGAACATCATGTATATGAAATTAGATCTGAACACAATAGCCAATGAGATGCCAGGAAAGATGTTGATGCAAAATTATGAATATTAAAAATAAAAACAGAAAACGTCAAAAATGATTTTTATATATCATGTATATAGTATGTAAGGTATTTAGAAACGATTCGTGAAAAAAAACTTTCTAATAAACGAAAATAATGAAAAGTGCAACAAAAAAGTGCGTGTAAATCGAAAATTCGAGAAGAAAACAAAGGATGTGTGGTATCAAGGGAAAGGAATCAACAAGCAAGGAGATTGAGAAAAATAATTTTGGAAGACCCGACTCAAAAAATTTTAATATGAAAAATCAATCATATTTTCGTTACAAAACAGTTATTTGCCAATACAACACAAGGAAGTACTAGAAAAAACTGTAGTACGAGGGCGAATTCACAGTCAACAAAGGGGCTGCTGACTAGAACGGCAGTTTTCAGGAACGGGAGAGCGATCCGAAACACTGAACATTTTCGTTTCAAGAAGCCACAGGTACTTTGAACCATAAAAAGTTACTAAACTCAGTGCATTTCAAAAATAAACTTTTTAAAGAATCCTTTCATGAATTAGTATATAGACTACATAACCTACAAAAATAGGTTACATTTCACTCTTTATTATCACATAACTCTTTATTATCACGTAATTTTTTATGTATATTTTGCTATGAAGCACTAATTTGAATCAAAGATTCCTAATATGTCTGTCAATCGTCACATCGAAACAACAAAATACACAACACAAACCAAAAATTAATTATAAGAATTTGAAGTTCCACTCCCACCGAAATACAGATATGATATCTAAACATAAAGCAATAAGCTAAAATGTGTAAACAACCAGAAAATGGTTTAATAACCCTGATGTTATGCCAAGCAATGTTGTTAAACAAAATATTACATACTTATAATGAATAAAAAAAAGCCAATACTGGTGAAGCCTCTGGCCAGAGGCGAAACGTCTATCTAAAAACTCTCATTTCTCTTATTGAATCTACATCCCAAGAACTTCCAAAAAAGAAATATATATATATATATATATATATATATAAGCTGATTCTATTTGGGGTTGCAGCTATGGACTATGATAATACAGAAATTCTAGATAACGAGACCAATGAAAACAAAAGAATATTTCTAGAGATGGTTCACATAAAAAATGATAAGGAATCAATGAATAAAAGAACTGATTTAAACAATCTTACGCAAATCTATACTTATTTGCTAGAAAAGAATAGAAGAAAAGATATATCGCCATGTGATCAAAATTTTCCGCCTTGATTTTGAATTGATTAAAAAAGAAGTTGCCAACAATCAAAACAATATTCAAATTATCCAAACCCAATCCATTAGTAGAGCCCCGACAGTGAACCCAAGATTCAAGTTTCCAGCAAACACCTTGATGGAATGCCTCAAGACTTTAGCAGAAAGGCCAGGAAATTAACAAATCTCTAATTTTTGTTTTTTTTTTCAAATTAATATATATATATATATATATATATATATATATATATATATATATATATATATTTGCATATACAAAATAATGTAACTATCACTGAATTACGAATGTATAACAGGCTGAAGGACTCCGGTCGGTAGCCTATTGGGTAACCAATAAAGTACTTTTTTTATTATTATTTATTTCATCTTTCATGAATTTCTGTTCATTTGATGTGCTAATTTCACATCAATCTCACGTTAGTAAGTAGACAAACAATATATAATATCATAATATTATTAGTTTATTTGAAGTTCTACATAATACATACATAATACATACATAATGGACAGATTTTAAATTAAAGAAAAAAAGCATCCTCTAGCGAGACTCGAACTCGCAACCCTAAGCTTGCCGGGCTTATGCTCTACCAATTGAGCTATGGAGGCTACGAGAATCAACACACACTCGTGAACACTTTACTTCCTTCAATTTAATGTGATGTTGGAAATGAAATAAATCAAACGTACTTATCAGTGGCCGTCGAGACCCGGTACCTATTCACCCAAACATCATCGTCGAAGTGACGATGTCAGTGAAAGTTCTAGGAAGATGATCTCCGAACACTGTTAAGATTTAGCCAAATATATGTTGTGAAGTTGGAAATTATTGTCCGGGAGAAACTATGAAAAGGAAATTGTGGCATAATGGACAGATTTCAAATTAAAGAAAAGCATCCTCTAGCGAGACTCGAACTCGCAACCCTAAGCTTGCCGGGCTTATGCTCTACCAATTGAGCTATGGAGGCTACGAGAATCGACACACACTCGTGAACACTTTACTTCCTTCAATTTAATGTGATGTTGGAAATGAAATAAATCAAACGTACTTATCAGTGGCCGTCGAGACCCGGTACCTATTCACCCAAACATCATCGTCGAAGTGACGATTACGGGAGGAAATGTGTTACGGAAATCACTAGCCGCCACTGTGCTGTTCACAACTAATTGAATAGATCTTCAACCAAACCGTTGGGATTTTCCGATGATGTAATCGATACATCGAAAAAAAGAGAGCCAGTTCCGGAAATGAACTCGAAAATTCT
>JAFIRS010004524.1:0-83927 GCA_018342105.1 Gonioctena quinquepunctata
AAAATTGACAGGAATCCAGATTATTTATAGAACAGATGACAAATTAAAAAATACAATAAATTGGCCTGAATTTAAAAAGGAATTATTGCAGCAGTTTAGCAGATTGAAATTACCTGGAGAAGAAGAAAAGAATTTTTGAATTGTTATCAGAAAAATAGTGAATCAGTAGGAATTTTCCATAAGATTGAAAGCATCCGCAGCGAAATTACGAAAATTTACAGGAATTAATAGGGTTGATGATGTATTAGCAAAAATTTGAACAAGATACGCTTGTGCAATTTTGTATTGGATTGATAGATCCTGTAAGGAAAAAGTTTTATCTGCCACCTGTCAGTTTAAAAGAAGCCATCAAATTAGCAGAGAAAGAAGAATTAATTGAGACACTAACAGCTCAAACTAATATGAATTTTAGAAATTTCAATACGAATAAAATAGTGTGTACACATTGCAATCGTAAGGTCATGAAGAATCACATTGTAAGAAGAAAAATTGTGTATGTTATCATTGGAAGAATTTGTCACCTCTCATATAGATGTCCAAATAGAAATAGCTTTCGAAATGAGATATTATGAATCAGGACCATGGTTTTCCGACTATGCTAAGGGAAACAGATTTAGAAAATTTGGAAAAATAAAGAAACCAAGAAAAAGGTTTTCTAACTATCAATGGAAAAATAGATTTCGAACTCAGGGAAGAATGAACGAACAAGGACGTAGATTTATCAATCAATCAAATAGAAACCGATATCGAAATTTTGGGAGAGTAATTGACAGAAGACAAACAGGAAATAGTTACGCGAATGGAAATAGTCCGAGAAAGTATGGAAAAATGTCCGGATATAACAGGAATTTAAATAGAAAGAAGCAAGAAAAGAATGTACTAACCTACGGTGAAGGTGAGGAACAGAATAACGGTATTTATTTAGAAAACGAACATGGTAATTGGCTAAAAAGTTTGGAAGAAATGGGAAAAAGGGTTGAAGACATGACCAAAATGATAAAACAGTGGATTGAATTAACTTTGACGAAAAGCTAAATTTCAAGGATGCACGCCCAAAACGAATTGCCGAGTAATCAAAATGGATTTTCACGCCATGAAATGAGTCCAGCCGGTCGAATCAAAGGGAAATGTCTGAAAATAGTGAAGTGTTTGAGACACTAGGTTTCAAGAAGTCGATTCAACGGAAAAGTATGGAAAATCGTCTAGGAAGAAGATAGAGGTTATCGATTAAACAAGCCAAATATGATTGATGATTTGACAGTGACATCATTCATTAAACTAGATGAAGATAGAAAATTGCCAAAGGTGGAAATTGAAAAATCCATGAAAATCAAAGCAAAGGTATTAACAAAACCGAAACGCCCTGTACACTAGAGGGATAGTCAAGGAGACAGCCGGAAAAGTTCAAAGTATAGTCGTAGTGAAAGAGCCAGCTCATTCCAAGAATGACACTTTTTCAACCAGAACAATGGGAAAACCCATGATCTGAGAACGACCATCATGAATAGTACGCCACTGAAAGTGACAGTCTAAAAGTAGAAATTTATTCGTCAAAGAACGAACATTTTTCCTAAAGAAACAGAGAGATGGAACGGAAAATTGCCAATGCAGTACCACAGCGGGAGTGAAGGAAATTTTGTCCGGAAAATGGAAAAAGATATAAGGATAGGTATGAAAGTTTTTGATAATGAAAATATTCAAGAAGGTAGCAAACCATATACGGGGGAGTATCGGAATTGCAGAAGCTAACGCATCAAGAAATTTAGGGAAGATGATCGTTGTAGAACATAGGAAATCGTGGAAAGACAGTCTAAAAGGTAAATATGAATCACCCAAGGGAGATATTCTACCCACCAGGACGTTGGAAAATGCCAAGAACCTCGGAATGATAGTCGCCAAAGAAAGTACTTTCGCAGTAGACGAAAATCAAAAGGCTGAATTTTATTCGTCCAAGGACAAGAATTTGCCGCCCAGATTATTGAATATATGCATAGTTAAAGCAAGGAGTAACATGAATTCGGAAAAAATTTAAAATTAAAGAAAATAGCCAATAATGAATTTTCAACATCGAAAAACGTATTATGGTACGAGATTTGAAAAGAAAATACCGAAGAAAATAAGGAAGTAGTTAAAGATATAAAATCATCGAAACCATAGCCAGTCAAGAGGAAAAAATCTAATTTTAAGAAGTCATCGCTTGAAAATTCAGAAATCCCACAAATTGGAAACAGGATTGAACACATGAATCGACTGAAAGTTAATCAGAGGGAAGAAAAATCTCCGCAACTAGAAAATAGGCAGGAAATTATTTTAGAAAGTAAAAGGATGAGTAACGTTAAATCCAGAGCGTCCTGTATATAGGAAAGGATTATTTCCACCTAGGGGTGGCAATCCAACTCTTAACAATACGGTAGTATGCCACGGAAAAGCGATCAAACTTTTTCAAGAGAATAATTTGTTGAAAGATATCAAAAGGAATGAAAGTGGTATACCAGAGAGAAGAATTCCGCCAATTCATGAAATCAGAAATATAAGTGTTTTGCCCTGACTACGGGGTGTTGGGATTTAACCCACCACACCTGTAATACCAGACGTTATTCGTTAGGTTGGAAAAACGGTATTAAGAGCAATCGACTGTCTGAAGAAGGTCGATACTGAAACTAGGTCTGGAGCGGCTCAGATCTGATTTCATTTCTCTTAAATACCGGAACATGGGCTGTTTATTCAGGAAGTACTACCGTTCAGAAAGATTGAACCAAACAATGATTTGATAAAATGATAATGCACTCATAAAAGTTAAGAATGATATATATATATTTAATAAAACTTCACAACTTCTCTAATCGTCTATGGACGAATGATAGGAAACAGTATTCATACAAAGAAAATTAATTTAGCGTATTGGCAGATAATTCTGCAAATGATCTTCACAATAGAAATAATTTTACTAAAAGAAATCTGGCAACCGTGCTGCAAACGACTAACAATAATTCTCTTTGAAAACTTGGTGATCTTGAAAACTATGGACATACCTATAGACACATACACATTTTAATGGGTGGGTTTTTGCCATAAACATAAATACAGAAATACAAACATGAGACTCACCCTGTTTAACACCTTATTCACTGGAGTAGTTTTAAACGGCAATTAGCTTAGAAGTTATTATTACCAGTTCGTTTTCCCCGCGTCAATCGGTTATTCTAATCAATGCGTCCGGTATATACGTATAACAGATAAGGTCTATCTAAATGATCGTAAACCATTGAAATTGCGGATAACCCGTTATTATCTCTGTTGTGGAAGCTTTTACAATTTGTGGAAACTATACTGTTCACTCGTGTTTTTTCTAGGAGCTGCAATACTTGATTTGAATCGGCTGAGTTTCTATGTTGCTGAATTCTACTACATTTTATACCGCACTTTTGAGAATGACATGTTCTCCGGGAAAAATTTTCGTATTATATAAGGATTACTGAATGAGGTACTTTCTTTGGACTAACTTGCATTCTAACCTTACTTTTTAGGTTACATGCCTTGGTTTCACTGTATAACAAACGAACCGAATTGAATGAATTTTATATTGACATGAAGCTCACGCTTTTATAGTGTCGTCCGCACGGGAGCTAGTAGGCGGAGCTTAGGTTGTTGTGAAGTCGTAAAACTGATAAAGAGTCTTGTTTTTCTAACCCGTTCTGGCTTATCTTATGTTATAATTGGATAATATATTTACGGTAGCTGTCGCTCTATCGCGGAATTAATGACCCCATGTTTATCGAATTTGGACGGATGTTTGAAATATGGATATGTTTTCTTTCGGTAGTAAATAAAACTGATTTTCTTATCGGCTGGGAATGTACCCAGTAGCAGTCAATAATCTTTGTTTTCGCCCTAGATGAATGATTTATGCGTCCCGTCTACAAGGGGTATTTCTTGGTAATTATTTTTAAAAGCATTTTAATTGTCTCCCGATAACAACGTATGGTTTTACGATCGTATGCTTATCAGCTGTTTCAGTCTAGCAGGTGGTCCATATTGATCTTTACTGTTTATCAAGAATATTACGTTGTTTTGTATCGTAGAAAAATTTCTCTGTATTTACGTGGCTTAACACTCGTCCCAACCCTCTACAAAAAAGATTTGACAAACTCAAATTTTTTTTTTTTTTTTTCAAAATAACATCACTTTCACCAACAATAAGCAAAAATGTTTTAACTTGCTGTAGTGTAATCCTATTCTAGTGACAAATTTTATAAGTCTTACTTTGACAATTACAATGGACTACGGTTTACATCTTCTAGAGGATAATTATACTCTATTACCAAAGTTATTAACCTCACTTCTCAGTACTTAATTCTAATTTTCTTAAAAATAACATGCAAATAATCATGCAAACACACAATAAAGTCTCTTTCTTCCATGGGGTAATTTCCATACTGTAAGGGTATGTACTCGCCTTCTTCAACGAGGGGATTTTTCTCACTTCTATTCCGGTGGGCATCAATTTAACTCTATCCGTTGGATCCTCTGGGAATTTTTCCTGCTACGCCGCTGGTTGGCTAAGGGTACGTATCAGCGGTACGGGACTATTTGTTCCTTCTTTATCTTCTCTAACCATCTGGCTTTTGGGGATTGTAAAGCCTTCCACACGTTTTTCGGGTCAGCACCCGTGATAATTAGTTGGTATCGGGAGCTGACAGATAAATACAGCCTGTGTTTTCTGTTTCAGTGCGCATCTGTTGGCGTAATGTTGTAAATGGTGTTCGGTTTCCGGTGGTCAAACGGTGGTAATTCATTCGTTTAAAAATCTTCGTTCCTGGGACGCCTATTTGTGCGGTACCATTAACACAGGTGATTTGTTTAGTGAAGGGTGTTTACTGAATTCTGTGCGGAGTGCTTGAACTTCAGCCATGCTGTGAATTCGTATTGCTCTCGATTCTGCTGGTCTCATCATTTCGCTTCGCCATGCTGGATTTTCCACTGCCATCGTTTCAGAGATATTTTCTTGGGTTTCAAATAATAGTCCACGATATTCCCATCAAAACCTTCCATATATGCGCGGTTTCCGAAAATCGTGATTATATTATTTATCTGTATTATGTAACTCTTTTTTTGGTATTACAATTAAACGTGCAGTTCTAGTTGGTATTCTACAAATCCGTAAACACATTTTCCGAAAATCGTGATTATATTATTTATCTGTTTATGTAACTCGGCGATTCGATATTCTATAACTGTTTCTATTTGCATTAATTTTCATAACATATCGCGTTTGTGGTTTTTATAGCCTGTAATCCGTACAGTGTTTCATTTCAGTTCTTTCGTCCATTCTTCGTTTTTTCTATGACCTGTAATGAACTATATCCGTCTCAAAATAGCTTTGCTTGAATTTTCTGGGGAATTTACTGTCATTATTTTACATCAAAACCCTTGATAAAATTGTCCCTGTTCGCGTTTCACGTTGTCAGTTGATTCTCTTATATATTTTTTCAGTTTGTTCCCGTACTATGATACAATTAATTTAATTCCGTTTTTCATTAAGGTATCGGTAGATTTCGTATTTTTATTCATTCCAATTTTTACAAGTTCATTGTAGCTATAAATATGTTTTGGCAAATTAACCTTCAGGGATTTTTTTCAATTGTTTCTGCGTCTTTTTGCAGTCTGCTGAAACTATAATAATTTACATACTATATATACGTTCCTACATTCTGGTGCATACTGAAAATTTCCTTGTTTACTGATATTTAACTGATTGAACCAAATTTTTCATGGGTGTCATTTGAACAGTGCCGCGTGTCATGGGTTGTGTAAGGGGGAATTTATTTTCAGAAATGCTTTCTTCATTTTCTTTGGACATTTCAATTTGTACATTTTTCTATATTTTCGGCATTAACTATTGGTAATTCATCTGCATATTTTCTTTAGTTTGTACTAAAACTTGATCTAATTTTACCTCATTTTCTTTGTCGCTTGTCGAACGCTCCATTCATATACTTGTTGAATCGATCATCGTTTATTATTTGACTCTCTGTTTCTTTCACTGGTTGGAGTTCAAAATTAACGTGCGATGTCTTTTTTAAATTAGATTTTCCTTTCTGTCTGGCTAAAGTTCTAATCTTTTTCACTTCGGGGTTAATTGCTTTCTTACTTTCGTATCTATATTAAAATCTTCTCCTATGCTTCGTTTTCTCGGCGTTAAAAATCCATTTTCTGCAATACTTCGTAATTTCGTATCTTCGGAGTTCACTATACTTTTTGCTTGAACTTTACATACATTCAAAAATCTGGGCGGTAGGATTTTGTCCTTAGGCAAGAAATTTTCATCCTTGTGATTTACGACTGTAGAAAAAGTCTTATCTTTGGCGACCGTCATTCCTAGGTGCTTGGCAGATTCCAACTTCCTGGTGGATAGAGCACTTCCTTTGGGTGATTTGTAACTATCTCTCAAACTATCTTCCAATGATTTACTATTTTCTACATTTATCACCTTCCTTCGATTCCTTTGATGTCATTAACTGCTGCAATTTCCGTTCTCCTGAATATGTCTGGCTACTTCCTGAATATTTTCACTTTCAAAAAGCTTTCATACCAACTTTTTCCATTTTCTGACTATAATTTTCTTCATCCTCGCTGTAGTGCTGTATGGGCAATGTTCCGTTACATCTCTCCGTTCCTTCAGGTAGGAAATGCTCGTACCTATACGTAGGCATTTCCACTTGTCGACTGTCACTTGTGACTATCGGTCCTAATGTACAGAGTGCGTCGGTTTTTCCATTTTCCATAGGTGGCACTTTTCTAAATTCCTCTCTTCTCTCTTGTGGCTCATTTAAACGCATGTTTCTGCTTTTCTCTTGTTCCAGACGATTTTCCATATTCTTCAATTTCAACTATTTCTTTGCAGACTAGCGTCTCCTTTAAATCACCAGTCGCTGACATCTTTGAAACTGTTTTTCTAAACCTGGTGTCACAATTAAATCACCGGTCCCTGATATCTCTATTTGATTCGAAGTTGTACGTCTCGTTTCATGGCATGAAAATCTGTTGATAAATACTTCGCGGATTGCTTTGGGCGCGCTTCCTTTTCAATCTAATTTTTTCTCCAGAATTCATCCAATCATTCATCCTGATCGTGACATCTCTCAATCGTTTTTCTACTTCTTCAAATCTATTTTGCAACTTCCTCTGTTCGTCATCCGATTCGTTTGGCATATGTGTTGGATTTTCTTCTTCAACTCGATAATTTCCCCTGATAAATACATTTGATTTTCTCTCCAATCAATTTGCACGTCATATTTTCGTAAAAAATCTAATCCCAGTGTTATTTCAGTACTACGATGATCATTTTCAACTATTAAGAATTCATGTTCAATAACTTTTCCTTCCTTTACTTTGATTGGCAATATAACCGAGCCAATATACTGAGTGAAATTTCCTTGTCTTTTTCTGAGGTGATACGGCAAATCATAATTTAATTTCATACCTCTAACAATATTAATATGAGCCACTGATACTTGAGATCTCATATCTACGGATATATGTCTCAAAATTCCTGCTATTTCTAAATTAATAATATTTTTCTGTTCATCGTCGATTAGTATATTTTCCTCTTGCCTCTCACTATTTAAATAGTTTTTCCGGCAACCTTCATCTGAGGCTTGTTGAAAGCTGCCATTCCATTTAAATTCCTGTTATATTTTGCCTTTTTTCCATAACTATTTCCTGTTTGCTTTCTATAATTTATTCTCCTAAAATTTCCTCGTTAAATCTTTTTTTTAAATTCCATTTTCCTGAATCATTTAATCTCTTATTTTGAAAACTATTTCTATTTGGACATCTATTTTTTGGTATGACATATGTCCGAATTCTTGACATGTGAGGCATACGCAATTTTTCATATAACAATCTCCTGCTGTGTGACCTTTTCTGTTACAATGTGTGCACAATATTATATTCGCATTGAAAGTTCTGAAACTGCTCGTATTTTTGCTCTAATACCTTGTCATTAATTTTCTTTTTCTGCTAATTTGATGGCTTCTTCTAAACTGACAGGACTTTCAGATAAAACTTTTTTTCTAAAGGATCTAACAATCCAATGGCAAATTGAACCAAAATATCCTGCTCGTATTTTTGCTCTAATACCTTTAATTCTATTATTTCCTGTGAGGTACCTTATCTTTGATGCACATATTTTTAATCTTATGAAAAAATGCCTAACTGATTCATTCTTTTCTTGATAACAATTCAAAAATTCTTTTTGTGCTTCTCCAGGTAATTTCAATTTGCTAAACTGCTTCAATAATTCCTTTTTGATTAATTGCCAGTTGTCGGTATTTTGTAATTCATCTTCTGCTTCAATAAATAATCTAGCTATTCCTTTCAATTTTAATCTAACTATAGAACTTATTTGACTGTCTGTCCATTTTGCTACAGCTGCCAAATTCTCAATTTCACGAATAAAATCTTTGATTTCTGTTGTACCATTATAAAAAGGTATATTATCCAAAGTGATAGTAATTGCCGGCTCATACCTAACCCACGGCACTGTTGTCTGAGTTTCCATGATTTAATTATTTTGATAAAAATCTCCATTGATTGAAAATAAAACTTCAATTGCCTTTTCGAATACTTCCTGAGTTTTTGATCGGTATAAACGCTATATCTATTTATTTTCCCAATATCGTGTTTGCAAAATAACAACGATATTATACTAACTATTTTCACAATCTTTCTACTCATTTACTTCTGTTCAAATTAGTCTTTTTTGACTGACTGACACTTATTTGTAAAAATAAAAATAAAATATTTATTAAAAAAAAATTCAACTTCAATTTTTGTTTGACACTTTTTTTTCTGTGGAAAATATCATATATGCGTTAATGTACTTCCTTAATTATTACTCGCACACCTGACATCAATTGTTTTGCCCTGACTACGGGGTGTTGGGATTTAACCCACCACACCTGTAATACCAGACGTTATTCGTTAGGTTGGAAAAACGGTATTAAGAGCAATCGACTGTCTGAAGAAGGTCGATACTGAAACTAGGTCTGGAGCGGCTCAGATCTGATTTCATTTCTCTTAAATACCGGAACATGGGCTGTTTATTCAGGAAGTACTACCGTTCAGAAAGATTCGAACCAAACAATGATTTGATAAAATGATAATGCACTCATAAAAGTTAAGAATGTATATATATATTTAATAAAACTTCACACAATTCTCTCAATCGTCTATGGACGAATGATAGGAAACAGTATTCATACAAAGAAAATTAATTTAGCGTATTGGCAGATAATTCTGCAATGATCTTCACAATAGAAATAATTTTACTAAAAGAAATCTGGCAATCAAGTGCTGCAAACGACTAACAATAATTCTCTTTTTGAAAACTTGGTGATCTTGAAAACTATGGACATACTCTATAGACACATACACATTTTAATGGGGTGGGTTTTGCCATAAACATAAATACAGAAATACAAACATGAGACTCACCCTGTTTAACACTTATTCACTGGAGTAGTTTTAAACGGCAATTAGCTTAGAAGTTATTATTACCAGTTCGTTTTCTCTCGCGTCAATCGGTTATTCTAATTAATTCGTCCGGTATATTCGTATACAGATAAGGTCTTTCTAAGTGATCGTAAACCATTGAAATTGCGGAAATCCCGTTATTATCTCTGTTTTTGGAAGCTTTTACAATTTGTGGAAACTATACTGTTCACTCGTGTTTTTACTAGGAGCTGCAATACTTGATTTGAATCGGCTGAGTTTCTATGTTGGCTGAATTCTACTACATTTTATACCGCACTTTTGAGAATGACATGTTCTCCGAAATATTTTCGTATTATATAAGTGATTACTGAATGAGGTACTGCTTTGGACTAACTTGCATTCTAACCTTACTTTGAGGTTACATGCTCTTGGTTTCACTGTATAACAACGAACCGAATTGAATGAATTTTATATTGACATGAAGCTCACGCTTTTATAGTGTCGTCCGCACGGGAGCTAGTAGGCGGAGCTTAGGTTGTTGTGAAGTCGTAAAACTGATAAAGAGTCTTGTTTTTCTAACCCGTTCTGGCTTATCTTATGTTATAATTGGATAATATATTTACGGTAGCTGTCGCTCTATCGCGGAATTAATGACCCCATGTTTATCGAATTTGGACGGATGTTTGAAATATGGATATGTTTTCTTTCGGGAATGTACCCAGTAGCAGTCAATAATTTGCTTTCGCCTAGATGAATGATTTATGCGTCCCGTCTACAAGGGGTATTTCTTGGTAATTATTTTTAAAAGCATTTTAATTGTCTCCCGATAACAACGTATGGTTTTACGATCGTATGCTTATCAGCTGTTTCAGTCTAGCAGGTGGTCCATATTGATCTTTACTGTTTATCAAGAATATTACGTTGTTTTGTATCGTAGAAAAATTTCTCTGTATTTACGTGGCTTAACATAAGTAGAAATTTTCCACTGAGAGAATAGTTAGAATATGAGAAGGAGGAAGGATTAGAAGAATAGAACTTCAGGACGAAAGAATAATTGCAAGCAGGAACTCAAGAGGAAATAAAGGAAAAACCGATGAGAAAGATCAAGAAAAAGACCCCTGGAAAACCTAAAAACACTAGAAGATAGAAATCAACTTGAATCAACAGAAGATGAAGGAGAAAGTATTCCGGAGATAAATCATAGTTATCAGACTAGAACACGTGGTACAGTAAAAGAATTTCCATGGATTTATTCCAAAGTAAAAAGTCAAAATAAGTAATTTTCAAAAGTTCAAAAATAATGCACTTATGAAGTAATAATATTGTCAATATTTTTTAAACACAGTTGAGATCAAATAGTATAGTAAGCCATTATAGATAAATAATTGGAATTCATGAAATCTTGCCAGATATACACAAGCACGTATCGAAACGTGTAGTCAAAGAAATTGAAACACCCTGTAAATTAACGCGAAATAAATATTGATGGGACTTTCTACCTGAACCATAACGTACCGCGTACCATTGGAAATATCGTCAAGTGACGGAATGAGACAGAAACTATCTAGTGTCGGTTATTCTACATGAGAATCGGACTTTTGAGTAAAGCATAGACAGTAAGAGAAAATTGTGTGTATTTCCAAAAAATTCGGAAGGACTGTATAGACATTAATAAAGTATTAATATAAACGGTTATAATTCTCTACCGAGAAGAGATTTTAGCATGTAATTAAAAGTGTTACCTTGATAATGACTAAGTGAAATAACATTAATTGAAAGTAAAAATGTGCGAAAAATATCGGTGATGATAAAGAACATTTTAAAATTATCGTTAACAATTACGGATAATATGATATGGATTTTTGATCTATAACGGGGTTCAAATTAATGATTAACAGCTTCTCACCAAATAGTTGTTTACTGAGCATCGTATCGCCATGGAGAGTTTGAACTTTTAATCCAAGTAAGTTCACAATACCCAAGGATGGATGGATATTCAAGCCCATAGTCAGAGTGCCGAGTTGAGGGACCCCCCAGGAAGCCTCATCACAAGTGTGCAAGGGTGCACGAATTATCCAACTAATTAGAATGTTGGACCGTCACTTTACCACTGGAGAACGTTGGAACTACCATTTCACTGGAACTTTTGAAAAATGTCAGGTGACATTTTGCATCTCAGAGAGGAGTCGATAATCACTGTCAAATACGTTCACTACACGAAGGGTGGCTCGAAAAACTAACGACAAGGCCGTTTACTTCACTGCAGACTGAGTGGAACTAAGTCATATGGTTCACAGATGATGTTTACCACATCCCTAGTCGAAGAGCAGACATAAGGTCGTTGGAGAATTTCAACCTGATTTCGCCAGACCACAGACGAACTCTATCACAGGTCATATCTACAGGGTGGCGTTCCAATTCGAAGCCAGCACCGTCTCAGAAGACATTGACTTGAAGGGATCTTTATTGAGAATTATATAAAGATTTGCATGTTAAAATTAGTATGTTAGAATAGTAATTATATAAGTAGGGATATTGTTGACCATGTATGTAATATTAGGTGCATGATTGAATAAGGTAAAGGTCATATGTTATCATAGGTATTATTAGTAAGAATTTATTTAGTTTGCTCATGGTATGCTAAAACAATTGTCAGAGCCATAACCAAGTTGAGATCCAATACCACTCATCTACCCAAGATATTAGGGTCATGAAAAAGGTATCAATTAGAATTAATACCTTTTAAATGGGGAAAAGGAGGTGTGTTGTGAGCACTCCTTATCAAGTATTTTAAATATAGCCATATGTAAACTGAAACTGAAGAATGCCAATAAAATAAATCAATTTTCGTTCGAAATAAAAAACGGTCGCATTAATAGTAAAATTTATATGACAACTCATAAAGTCGAATACTTCCTCTATTAATTGTGTCGGCACCTCAATCTAAATTCCAATCCTATGTTCAGACCTTCATAACTAATAGTACGCCGGGACAGATGAATGACCCGCGGTCTTTTTGAAGCGATAATAGGCTTGGTGATATATCATGGCGGCGTGTCAACTCAAACGGGGTACTCACCGACTCATTAATTATAATTTTATTAGGGCGGCACGTTTGAATACCAACACTATATATATAAGATTCTCCCTACTAGAAACTCTCATTCTCTTCTCTCTTCATTCAGAATTTAATTTATGGCAGTTAAAATATTAAAATCTTAATCCAGTCGTCGATCTAGTCAGTCAGTACAAAGCTAGTTCAGCTTCATTATGAAGCAATAAAAGTAAAGTTTAATTTCAATTAGCGAAGATGAAGTCTCATCTTCCTACTAGTAGTAAGCGTAGACTCCGTAGAGTTTATCTGAAGTAGCAAATTAATCAACCATATGCAGAATCATTGTGAAAGTGTAATTCATCAGAATTCATCTCAGTAATAACTAAATGAAAGGAATTAATATTTATCAAGAAGCTAAATAATCATATTGGAACAAGTGAACGCGTAATATTATTCGGAAATAAAACGGAATAATTAAGTTTTAATTAAACTATTGTGTATTACTTCAGTGGACGGTAAGAAATCAAACTGTTTATTTGGCAAGGTATATATGTATAGTGTTATAAGAAAATATTCCATTATTGATTTCCTAGTAAAAGAAATTATTGATTCAACAAAAGTAAAATTATTATCAATTGTTTAAAATAACTGAAGAACAGTTATTTTAATTGTCAACTCATATTGTTTCTCATTTTAAATTATTGTTTATTCAATCTCATTTTGACTTTCTATACATTTTCTCAGTAAATTATACCAGGTGTATCAATAGTTGTTTTTATATTTTAGAAAATACATATATATATATATTATTACAAGTCTTAATTGTATTATTCTTTCGAAACGATTTGAGATTGGTCTTTGTACTGTCAAATTAAGTTCCCTCGCTTCATTACATACTGGGAGAAACAAGATCTCAAGCCGCTCTGGGAAATTGTTCCGTTATTGGTCAATAGACTGATAACACTCAGTATGTTATAACAAAAGGTGGACAGGTGTGGTCATTCAATAAGAACACCCTGGACGTCTTATATCACTATATAGGTCGACTCTTCAGCGAATGTAATGCAGAGAAAGTGAGATGAATAAAGAAAATCAGTAGCCATTACTGTGTTTTCCACTAGCAACTGCCACTAGCAACTGCTTGTTTCACTACTAATAACTGAGTTGACATTCCTGCCTTAGTTGTATCAATCAGCAGCTATTTATTTGGTGTGAAATCAACCTCAAAGTTAAAAATAAATCTCCGCAAGTGAGCATTACCGGATTCCTCTTTATGTGTTATTACTGGGCGTGAGTCAATTTTTTTTAATTCTTCTCCATTCTAGATTAATTTTCTTTTTTTTGTAAGCCTTATGGGATGCCAACCAAACAGGAGGGGGTAGGGAAATAGCCAAAAAAGGAGTACTCTGCGTGAACAATAAAATTATATATAAAAAGTTAAATAATATAGTATATGAGCGAAAATATTCATAAAAGCGGTTGATTTTCCAATGCCAACATATTATGTGGATTACCATTTCAACAAATATAACTTAGTGAATAGGCATATACTACTAAAGCTCTAAAAAAATATGAAGTTTGAGTAATTGCGACACATGAACAAAAAAAAAAAATAATGGCGATAAAACTTTGAGTGGTAAGAATCCAGGCCAAGAGTGCGCAAGGTGGTAACTGATATCCAAAAGAATCGATACCACACAAATACGCAATAATATCACCCTTCCGAAATAGCTGTTTAGGTTCACAATTAGAAAAAAAGTACTAGTCAAAAATTAGTTGTCTCCAAAAATGAATCCAAATGCAAATTTCCTTGACTTCCAAGATTTCCAAGAACAGTTTCTACTCACAGTCTTCGTAACTTGGGGAAGGCCTTTTGAATGCTGGTGAGCCAATACTTTCGGTAGTTGGGTGTCCGAGACCAATAGAAATAAATGCCTGGTCACCGTATTGCTCATAGATGCTAGAATCCATTCAAAAGAATATCTAGTTATAAATGCTTCGATAGTGATTCAATTGATTCAAATTATTAGAAAACCTGATTTTTTAGACAAAGTATCTCTCTTAGAAGACAATTGTCAACTATCTAAAAACCTGAAAATTGTCTAGTTTGGAAACTACACTCGGTATATATTTTAATAAATATGTTTATTCTACTTCAGACAATACTTATTTCGGGTGGCTTATACCAATCAGACATGTCATGTAAAGTGGATTTTTTTCTGATTGAGTAAGGAATATCAGGGAATATTACCCTATAACCTATAAGACTCGAGGAGAGACAAATAATTCTCTAATATATTCCTTTCAGGTCTCCATCAACACATAAAATGTCTCCAATATTCAGAAAAATATTCCTTCATCTGATGCCAAAGCTTCTGATAATGAGAAGAAGCAAATATGCTTTACCTGAATATGATGATGCACAACCGCCAAGAGGTTACACAAATGATATGGACATGCAGTAAGTCTACACTAATATATAAGAGGGTAATATCATGAATGCTAAAGGTTTTATCGCTGATTTTTGTTTTCGATAAAGCGAGTCACATTCGGTAAAATTTCCATACCGAGTGGGATTTGCGGTCTTATTATCTGATCAAAACACGAAAGCGAAGCTAAAGTGGTTTTATCTTTGATAATAAGGCCGCAAATTGCACGAGTTAAATTTCCTAGAGATAAAATTTAAAAAAAAAATGCTATAAAATCCTCTAGCACGAATGATATTTGATGAGAATAGTTCCCGAATCACATTTAAAACTTAATCAAACTATCAGAATTCATATTATATTCGAAAACAAACAAAAATTATATGAAAGAGTATTGAAATATCCTAATGATGTACCATTTTTCGAGGAATATAAACGATTTAAAAAATCACCCAACTATTGATTTTTTAAATATGAACAGATGTTCATAAAATCAGATGTGGAATCATCTGCGACTGAAAGACAAACTTTAGTCACTATCTTCCATCGTTCAAGATAACCTCTTGTGGGGTATTCATGTTTTTTTTATTTATTTAATGGACATGAAAGATACAGACAGACAAAAGTCCACTAAAGTACCTACATTATACATTTAATTTTACTTATACTTAAACTTATATACTAATACTAATTTCAGACGGCAATAGAGACAAAGTAACAAAGATAAAGTGGTTTTTTGTTAGTTGTTTGCTTTTACTAATTTAAGCAGAAATTCTTTGATACATGAGTCGTTTCAAAGTGTTCTTTAATTTTTGGTGGGATTTGGAGAAAATATCGATTTGATCAGTGTACCTGTTAGCATTTCGAACAATTCTACATAGAGGAGAGTTTTGAGACGAATTAGTTCTCCGAAATGGTATGCGGAACAGGTGGCTAGTTCTAAGTGGCCGAATGGGAACGTTGATTTGAATTTGATTCAGTATATTAGCATTATCTACGGAATTTGAGATGATTTTGTGTAAAAATAAAATATCAGAGATCACTCTTCTACTCGATAGTGATATAATATTGAAATGTTTTCTCGCATTTTCAATGTCGCCGTTGTCATCGAAATTTTGTTTAAAACAAATATATTTAACAAATTTGTTCTGAATGTTTTCCAGGCGGTTTATATACGTTTTGTATTGAGGACTCCATATAATAGAAGCGAAATTTAGCTTACTGTACACAAATGCATTATAAACACAAATTGAAGACTTGATGTTTTCGAAATGTTTACATGTTCTCATTTCATAGCCTAACATTCTTGAGGCGGAGTTTGCGATTGGTTCGACATGTAGATCAAAAATCAGTTTGGAATCGAATATAATTCCTAGGTCCCTAATCTCACTAACCCTGGTGATTTGACCATTCCCTATAGAATAATCGAAGTGTACCGGATTTATATTCCTTGTGAATGTGATGCAATGGCATTTTTGAAAATTCAAATATAAGTTAGACGAGTTACAATATTCACTAAGTCTATTAAGGTCATCTTGGATCTTGTGACAGTCGTTTAAATTTCGTACGGTTAGGTAAAGTTTCATATCATCTGCATATAACAGGAAGTTGGCATGTTTAAAACACGACTTAATGTTATTTACATAAATGATAAAAAATAAAGGTCCCAGGTGTGATCCTTGAGGGACACCTGATGAGGAAATATAATCTTCCGAACGAAATCCTTGAACTGTTACAGATTGGGACCTATTCTTTATATCCTATTCCACCCATCTCAATAGTGAGCCTCGTACCCCAACCTCAGCAAGCCGCTCGAGAAGAAGATTATGGCTAACCTTATCGAATGTTGAAGAGGGAAACATTCCCAATTGAACCATTTTTATCGTGGATTTTTCAATTCACAGGAAAATATTTCTATTCAATATTCAATTGGGAATGTTTCCCTCTTCAACCTAACTATTCGTCTAAGAAAGGCAAATGAAACTCATTATAAGCGACACATTGAATTTAACAAAAACAATTCCAAAAACATGTGTAGTATCATAAAAAAATTAAAAGGAAAAGATAAGAACCCCACAAATATAACCAGTATATTTCACGGAAACAAAAACAAAACAAACAAAACCGAATAGCAAATACATGAATCAACATTATGCAAGTATAGGAAGGAGAATGGCGGAAAAAATTAGCAAACCAAAAAATTCAATTTTAAATAGAAGCACATCCAATGCTACTATGTTCATGAGGCCTACTTCCTCAGTAGAGGTGGTGATTATAATCAGAGAAAAATAATAAGAGTTCAGGAACAGATGGCGTAACCTCCGAACACATAAAATTAATAGTAGATCACATGAAGGAACCCTTGACTCATATCATCAATAAGATGATAGAAAACTGAATTTTCCCTGATGTATTCACAACAGTCATAATAAAACCTTTGTATAAAAAACGGGATAAGAGAGAAATATTGAATTATAGGCGGATCTCCTCAATAAATACAATAGCAAAAATAGCAGAGAAAATAATGAAAATCAGAATCATGGAATTCTTTTGGAAAAATAATTTACTATAAAGAAAACAATTTGGCTTCAGATCCAAAATGTCAACAGAAGATGCAATAGTACATTTAACAAACAGTATTTGCAAATGTCTGGATGAGAGAATGTGCTCTACTGGAATATTCTTAGACTTAGCCAAGAACTTCCATACTGTCAACTACAAAACATTGAAAGTATGGAAGACCTTGTAATAAGGGGCATCACTCTGAAACTATTTCAATCTTACCTCACAAAAAATACCCTAGAAGTATTAACTGGTGTTCCCCAAGGAACAGTACTCGGTCCAGTACTGTTCCTCATACATCAATGGCCTATTGAAACTAAACTTGAATGGTACTATACGTCATTGGCCGACGACACCTTGGTCGTCTGTTCTGCTAAAACTTGGAAAAATACAAAATCTAAAAAAAATTAAAAATTCATTAAGAGAAATGGACCTTTTTCTGAACTTGGAAAAAACCAAATCCATAACATTTTCCTGTAATTGAAATAATTCACCAGATATACAGAGTTTAACAATACCTGACGATGGACAATTGGTAGGTATTGTGGTTAACATAATTTACCTTGGCATATAACTGTATAAGCACTTAAAATGGTATGTTCACCTTGAAACGCTGAGAAATAGGTCAAAGATCGTATTTTTTTACAGCTCCTCGAATATATAGTCATCTATAAATAATGACTCACTCTTTAAAAAAAAAACAAGTCTATCTGGGGTAAATATATGCAGAATTATCCATATACACATTTAATGCTAAAAATTCAATACTTATGTTATAATATTACTGATAAATTTCACTCTTTTCCTCTCTTTTATCATATACTTTGGAAATCTAGTCATGATCACAATGTGTTTTATTTTCTTTATATTTCTACATTGCATGTGTTATATTATTAATATGTATAAACATTACTATGTCACCAAAAATTATAATTTGTAATACTTTTCACTTGAAATCTCAGGATTCGCAAGTGAACTAGATACTCCCATAACAAGGGAACTTCATGGGAGCTATGAGTTTAGTCTCTATCTGAGTAAACTATATATATATATACACAGTGAGGACGTAAAAAGTCCTCCCTTAACTTTCGAGACGGAACAAAAGGCCTCCCTTAACTTAAATACGGAACAAGCAGTCGAGGTCAGGTAAAATTCAGGTGAAAAGGTACCACTTTTACCACTTTTTGGCATAAAAATGATTGTGGTGACGTGGTCTAGTGTCAAGAGGACACCATCAACTTTTTTTTTATGTAAAGGGGGGTCACGTGCTCCTGGTTTTGAAGGCCTTCCGATTCTCTATCCAACACCGCTTTGTTTGTGAAAATCGACCAAGCCGTTTCAAACTGACAAGCGTTTGAAATTTGCTTCAAATATTTTACAAATATATTAAAAACCTAAATAACTTTTAATTGCAACATAATTTTAAGTAACAATTGCAACTATTTTAACAAGTGCTCGAAATGTTTACCGTTCACGTCTTGACAGAAAAAAAGTCGGTTGTGAAATTCATTCCGAACGTTATTAAATGTTTCTGGGGTAATACTGTAACACACATCTGTTATTCGGTCCATAAGATCCTGGAGTGACTGTGGCTGCGTGACGTACACCTTAGATTTTATGTACCCCCACAGAAAAAGTCCATAGGTGTCATATCAGGTGACCTAGCTGGCCATTCAATGGGGCCACGTCGGCCTATCCACCGTCCCGGAAAATTCTCGTTAAGCCATTCTCGGACAGGTCTGTAGTAGTGAGGGGGTGCACCGAAAGGTAACATCCATGGTAAATTCATTTGGGTTTGCCCCAACTACTTCTTGAATACTGTGATGGATCTGATTTTGAAGCATATTTAAATACAGATGCCCAGTTAAATTTTCTGCCATAAATATTGGACCTATGATATGGTCACCCAAAATACAAGCCCATACGTTGATCTTCTCTGGAGTTTGAGTATGACCCTCTCGAAAAACGTGCGGATATACGTCTGACCAATAACGCACATTCTGTCTATTTACTGTTCCATTTAGATGAAACGTACTTTCATCACTACAACAAATAGAGTAACCGGGATTTTGGATTATGCGGTCAGACATGACCTCACAAAACTGCAGTCTTCTATTCGGGTCGTCTTCTGTTAATTGATGCAAAAAATTTAATTTATATGGGTGAAATTTGTGTTTTTTAAGATATTTTTTCACAGTGAACGTAGATACGTCACAAGCCGTGGCTACCGTTTTCGTTGTTTGTTGCGGATTATTAACAACAGCTGCCAGAACGTCGATTTGCTGTTCTTCTGAAATAGATTTTCTTCCAGATCCTTTTTCCCTCGTCACGCAACCAGTCCTTAGAAATTCACTAACCAATTCCTTCAAGTAGGTACGGATATTGAATTATTTGGGAAGCGCTCATTAAATATTATTTCTGCTTCATGGTAATTATGCTTCAGCGTAATTTAAAATTGCTTCGGTTTTTTCTTCTAAAGGACGAGAACGAGGCATTCGAAAATTATAAAGAAATGCTGAAACCTATGACAACTGTCAAAAGTATCGATATGATTAACGTCACTATTAGACTGATATTGAAATGAAATGCTATTTGGAGTCTCCAGCAAAATAACTAAGGTATAAAAAAATTAAACAAAAAGCACATTTCAAAATACAAATAATATGCGAACCTTTTTTACCACAAAAAAATCTACTTTTCGACGAGAATCAGTAACGGAGTTGAAATTCTGCTGAAAATTAATAGTTAAACTAATTTATTTGTAAAATATTTGAAGCAAATTTCAAACGCTTGTCAGTTTGAAACGGCTTGGCCGATTTTCACAAACAAAGCGGTGTTGGATAGAGAATCAGAAGGCCTTCAAAACCAAAAGCCACGTGACCCCCCTTTACATTAAAAAAATAAGTTGATGGTGCCCTCTTGACACTAGACCAATTGACCACAATCATTTTTATGCCAAAAAGTGGTAAAAGTGGTACGTTTTTACCTGAATTCTACTCGACCTCGACAGCTTGTTCCGTTCAAAAGTTAAGGGGGGGGAGAGGACTTTTTACGTCCTCACTGTATATATATATATATATATATATATATATATATATATATATATATATATATTTGGAGTTTTCTTGGGTTTCAGATTCGATTGTATTAAAATGAGAAGAAAATTACATTTATTTAAACGTTTGCCCTCGATCGGGGGCATCTTAGTAAATTTTATTAAAACATTAAAAACATTTGAATTGAAAATAAGATATAACATCAATGTAGAAATTTTTTTTCCGATCGAGGGCGAAACGTTTAAATAAATGTAATTTTCTTCTCATTTTAATACAATCGAATCTGAAACCCAAGAAAACTCCAAAAATACAATCACCAAGAATCAAGAACCCACTATACCCAATATATATATATATATATATATATATATATATATATATATATATATGGAATTGTTATTTAAAGAAGAATATACTTATTCTTATTATTATTTTAACGTGGAAAGTTACAACAATTATTGTTCGAAAATCGAAGGAATCGTTTTACAGATTCATTCATGCATAATGATTAGAAAGAAATGTCAAATGTAAAGTAACGAGAATAAGAGCGAGACGGAATTAGTTCCAGCAGTCCCTGCAGTCAGTTATAAGGTCCCTTCGTTTGCCCGGCATTTAGAAAATAATGCCTCTTTCTCCATCTAACAAAACTCATTTTCTTTCAAACTATAATAAATGCAACATTGCAGTTTTTTCGTTTGTGTAGCATTTAAGAAACAAAGTATCTTTCTCCAACTCACAAGTTCCGAGTCGCTTCCTTTCAAAATCTCATGAATTCAACTACATTTGTGGAATGGGTAACAAATACTAAATACTAAAATAAAAGATATGATGAGTAAATATACTCGGTAAGTAAAATGCTTGTTCCGAGACAGTGTAGCAATTAAGAATATAAATATAAAATATATAAAAATATAAAATATATAAAAATATAAAAAATACACACATATACACTGTAATAACTGAATAATTTATAACAGAACACAATAAAAATTTTGAAATTAAAGCAAGAAACAGTAGATTTATTAACATTGACTTTTAGAATATTTGAATTTGGATCAATTTCATCTGGAGATTGGTTGCACGGGAGATGCGATATGAAAACAAAATACTTACCTATCCGGATACCTTATGAAATGTAACTTTATTTAAATATACTTTCGTTTCTATCAAACCATGAACGTATGCCCTAGGGCAGGTCAGCACAATTTTTTTTAGACTTTTTTTAAATGTTTTATTTGACATGTTTTTAAGTTCATCGGGGATGCTGTTGTAGAGTTTGGGAGCTAAGAACTCATTTGATCTTTGTCCTATAGATTTTGTCATGAAGGGAATTAAGTGTAATTTTTTTCTACGTGTGTCATATTCATGATTGCTATTTTTGAATTTCTTACTTATGTGATAATTGATCATACATTTATAATTGAATTCCTGCCTGAGGTCAAACACTCCTGACTCAGTGTAAGTCAGTTCTGTTGAGTAGTCCCCTTTTTTATGTAACATTAGTTTCAGGAATCTTCGTTGTAGAATTTCTAAATGTGTTTTCTGAGTGCTGCACCCCAAGCCAAGATGCCGTATTTCAGATGACTATCTACAAGTGCAAAATACACAATTTTTAGTTCTTTCTGAGGTAATGTGTGACAAAGATGTCTGAATTTATATAGAATAAATTGTGGTTTTTTTATTACGTATTTAATATGGACATCTCACCTCAAATGGTCATCAATGAGTACACCCAAATACTTAACACTTTTTGATGGTAGTATATGAGAAATCGATCCTTTCTCATATATTTCTATTTAGTTAAAATCAGGTGTCTTGGACTCGTAGCATGTGAATGGTATATACTGGGTTTTCTCCAAATTTATTGTTAACAACTTCTGATCAAACCAATGTTTGATACGAGAAATATCGGTTTGTACTGTCATTTTTAACTCCCCCCAGGTAGCTGCTTTGTAAACGATGGCCGTATCGTCTGCGAAGCCTATGATTTCTCCAGAGCTCTCAATTTTGAACAAATTATTGATATATATCGAAAATAAGATCGGTCCCAGAACGGTCCCTTGTGGTACCCCAAACTCCACGGGAAGCTTATCACTGTACTCAGCCCGGACTCTTACACATTGGATTCTGTTCGAAATATAGCTTTCGAAGAGTGTGAGGGGTTTACCTCTTATTCCGATATCTTCTAGAGATTCCATAAGTAGTGGGTGACTAACAGTGTCAAATGCTTTAGCTAGATCTATAAACATACATAGGCAAGGCATACTTTTATCTAGGGCAGAAAATACATTATTTGTTAGGGAAACTATCGCATCTTGTGTGGAAACATTTTCCCTGAAACCGAATTGCTTGTCGGATAATATTTTATACTTTTGAGGTATGATACTAATCTATTCCTTAGGACCTTCTCGAATATTTTTGCAAAGTTTGTTATCAGTGATATTGGCCTGTAGTTACTGGCCAAGGCATTTTCACCTTTCTTGTATATTGGAATAACAATTGTGTCCTTGAAAGCCAAAGGCCAGTATCCTAAGGCCATACATTTATTTATAATGTATGTCAATGGTTCAATAAGATATTCTGAAATAGATTTTAAGGTTTCTGATTTCAATCCATCATAACCAGGGGATTTATTGTTTTTCAATTCACGCATAATTTCTCCAATTTCATGATGGTCCGTGTCAAGCATAACAAATGAGTTCAAGTTTCGTGGTGTTTGAAAAAGAATATTTTTGTTGATTTTTATGTTTTTGGCTAAGTTCTTTCCCATGTTTATGAAAGTTTCATTAAACTCATTTGCAATGCCTTTCGTGTCGGTTATGCTTTCTCCGGCTTCATTTATTAAACTGGTTATTTCCCTGTTTACTTTTTGGTTTTTTGTGATGTCTTGAACGACTGTCCACATTTTTTTCGAATTATTTCGGTTGTTCTCAATAATATTTCCGTAATAAACCTGTTTTGCCTCCTTTATTAATGATGTTAGTTTATTTTTATAATTATTATACCTTTGCCTCAATTCCAGGTTATTCTGTTGTTTTTGGAGATTTTTTAATAGTTCATTTTTTTTATTTACAGATGTAAGGAGAGCATTTGTCATCCAAGGTGCTTTTTATGGTATTTTCTTTTAATTTTGATGGTTTCGGTACACTCTCTGACAATATTCATAGTCATATCCACGAATTTCTTTGATGCTGATTCAATGCTTATTTCGGTGTAAACGGGTTCCCAACATAGGTTATGAATATTATTTTTTAATTTATCATAGTTGATATTTGTTTTATATATGGCATTATTTATAGTATTTTTTTTACTCTCTGAGATAATATGTAAAATTGTGGTGAAATGATCTGTAATGCATGTCTGTATTACCAACGGAAGTAATTTATCTATATCGTTATTTTTCGGTTTAATAAATATATGATCGATACATGAGATGCTATTTCCTTGTACTCTTGTAGGGGTATTTATCATATAAATATATCCAAATTCACTTAATATACTCAAATAATCATTTGCTGAATCATCCACTTCCAGAATATCAATATTCAAGTCCCCTATGAATGAGCGATGAACAATCTTTTGAAATGAGTTTTAAGATTCTGCTTCGCGATTTCAGTGATAGTTGATGTGTGATAATTCGAAACATTGGTTATTGATACGAATATGTGAAATGTTCTCTTTGTTGAGTGTTATGTGTTCAACCTCCATGAGTTCGTAAAATAGCTGTACTATAAGTTGATCGTTATATTTTCATAACAGAAAGTTTATGCTGGTGGCATTTGAAGACTATGTTCAACCAATGAGGAAAAACGGTATGGTTGAATTATATTATCATGTCATTCAAGTATGAAGTGAACCCAATATAATCTAAATCTTAGAATTACTTCTTTCTAAATAATTGTGTAGGCATATAACTTCGACAGTACGCGTTTTATCGCGAAATAGTATCGAATAGACTGTGGTTTTATCAGTATAAAACAGCGAAAAGACGTTTCATCACTATAAAACTGATTGGTTCTCTGTTTGGAATTACGGCCATTCGATTGGCTCAAAAATAATGAGGGAAATGTTCAGTAAAGAACAATTCATAATGGTGAAATGATCACATTTTTCAGTTGAAAGCACGAAAGTTGAAAGTTAAAATCCACACCCAAATTATAATTTTCTTTTCAACTATCATATCTTTTTTCACATACTATTGATCAGACCATTTGAAAGAGTGAAATACATTTTAAAGATTTGAGGATTCACAACTATCAGAACGTAAAACATGTCCCACTTTTTCAATTGAATCTTGTGATAAATATCTTCATTTTTCATGAGACTGATTTACAGACTCAACATGGGGGAACCTTTTACCACTGATTTCAAGATTTCTACAAGGGAACCCAGTTTCATTCTACAAAATGCCGAACTAGAAGATGGAAAAATGAAAGCACACTCTTCCAGTAAGTAAACTTTTCCATGTCCTGATATGAGAGTAAACGATCGAAAAGTAATCGACAAAATGGGAAACAACAAAAAAATTCTACTGAATATGTTGAATATTGTTGAAATAATAATATCTCAAAAACAGCTTGACTTTGGTATGAGTTCACACAGTTTGTTAATGTTTTTTCTTGCTTTTTACAAATGGAAATACTAATTTCAGGACAGATGATTCTGGTTTGAGGGAATTTTTCGAGATAAGAAACGGAAGTGTTGGCAAAAAAATTATAAATCATAAAAACCAAATAGCTACCCCAGCCCCATATATTTTGGGGAAATAAATCGCATTGAAGTTGAAAATACAACACATTTTAAAATGAAGGAAATCTCAAGATGTGGATGGCATAACAACTGAAGTTTTACAAATATTAATTGATTTGAATTCGGAATCCCATAGTTCATATCGTAAATATGCCCCAGTAGTTTCAAAATTGGTATTATAAAACCAATTTATAAGAACGTTAATAATATTAATTATGGGGCAATTACTTGAATCTCAAGGTCAGCTAGAATTTTTTAAAAAAAATTAAATACGTAAATTAAACTTCCTCTCTAATAAACAGTTTTGAATTTGGCAAAATGTTTCGACAGAACTGCGATTTGTCACCTCACCAATTATATGTAAATCTCATTGGATAATATTACCCAACATTTTTGTATATTTCTCGATTTGTCTAGAGCATTCGATCCACTAAGTCATGTATTACTGTTCAAAAAACTAGTTCTAATTGGTTTGCGAGGGATGACATACAATATTATGAAAAGTTATGTTTCCATTAGAAATATGTTAACATTAACAAAACTACTAGTGATGTCATGGTTTTCTCTTGCCATGTCATGTTTTGGGTCCTCCATTATTCAATATTTATCTCAATGATCTCTTCAACATAAAATGTGATGAAAAATGTTATGCTTTTGCAGATTATAGGGTTTTCATAGAAATTCTCTTCAACTTGGAGAGAATTCAAACGAACTGTTCATAAGGATATGAGAAAAATCAGAAGGTGGTTGGATAGAAACTCACTAGCTATACATTTTGATAGAACGATTCATCTCCTGTTCACATGTTCCCAGATTTGGTTAACAAATTCATTTCCAATCCAAATTGATACTAACCTTCAAATTCATGGAAGGTATACAATATTCAGGGATCATCTTTGAAAAAATCTACAAATTTCCAAACTCTTAAGAAACTTTTAGGCAGATTTCAATTTATGGAACGACTTCTTTCATTCAAATATCTGGAAATGTTACATTTTCCATTATTACTATCACAATTGGGTTAAGTTATTCTTGAATGAAGTGGTGTAAAACCAACTTCAGGAAATAAAAGGCTATTGAAAAAAAATATTGAATCAAAGTTATATATTTCCTTCCGATCTTATGTATAGAAAAAATGCAGAAAAAGTGGCATTGTTCAATTATCGATTGTATTTTTTCAAAAATTCTAGCTGTCATTGAGATTCAAGTAATTGCCCCATAGTTTTTCAATTAATATTAATAACGTTCTTATAAATTGGTTTTATAATAATAATTTTGAAACTACCGGGGCATATTTACGATATGAACTATGGGATTCAAAGTTCAAATCAATTATTATTTGTAAAAATTCAGTTGTTATGCCATCCACATCTTGATATTTTCTTCATTTTCAAATTTGTGTTGTTTTTTCAACTTCAATGTGATTTATTTTCCCAAAATATATGGAACTGAGATAGCTATTTGGTTTTTAAGATTTATAATTTTTTGCCAACACTTCCGTAGTATTGATTTGTTGAAAATATAAACAGGATGTTCATAAAATCAGATGTGGAATCATCTGCGACTGAAAGATAAACTTTAGTCACTATCTTCCATCGTCAAGATAACCTCTTGTGGGGTATTCATGTTGAAAAGGGAAACATTCTCAATTAAAAATTTAATTGAGAATGTTTCCCTTTTCAACTTCCGTAGTACTTGATGAATTCGTTATATATTGTTTTTTTATCTATTATTGTTCCAATATGTATCTTAATTAATTTTATATTATTCGAATAAGATTTTTGTTTATCATTGCATGATTTGTTGATGCTTTCTCGAAGGGTGACAATTTTTCCTAATTCCCGTTTGCAATAAAATCATATTTTGGCTTCATTCATGATTTGGGATGATTCATTTTTATGAGTTTTGTATAGATTTTTTTTAAATGAAAAATTTCTATTATATTTTTTATTTGGTACGGATATTTTTTTTGTTTAATGAATTGATGATTCCTTCTTTAATCAATTTCTAATTTTTTTAATTATTCATTATTCATTTAAACACTCTTATTCATTGATATTGATAAGATAATTCGAAAATATTCATTCCAGTCTATATTTGAAAAGTGTTCAGTTATTTTTTTTCCGCGTCTGTAATATATATTGAAGAATCAGGTTGAACATTGTACTCTATATCGCCCGCAAAAGTGATGCAAGTCCTTCCTATCTTCCATTGCAAAATCCGGAGAGAACGTCAGATTCAGCATGTCCCTAACTTATATCATTCATGAACATTTTTCTTTCTTTTATACATACGAACGAGCTGAACTGCATCACCTAAATTAACCCAGGAGCTATGTTATTCTGCAGAATATTTCAACTTACTCGATTTTCTTTTGTCACCAGTGACAGGATCGTCAAACATCACCCCCAAAATGTTATCAGCGAATGTGTTGGAAGCATTCCAGGGAGTGAGGTTCATCGCTCAACATATCCGAGAAGCAGATATGGACAATGAGGTGAATATAATATTTCAGTAGTGTCCATCGGGACCACATATGGCTTTTACGTTCCATTAGGTGAAATGAGTGGTTTTTTATGAAAAATTATGAACGAATGTCAAACTGGAGATATAATTTCATGAACTGAAAATATGTTTTACAATCCAGATTTCATTTCAGAATAAAGTGCTACTCTCTTACGATCATCCATACATAATTATGCATTACAAAGGAACGCATTTGTATTCCACACTATTAAATGCAGATCAAGGGATCACTTTACATATTATTTTATCTATTTTGTACTGATTTTAGTAACTATGGTTTTTGGAAATATGAGATGAAATTTTACTGTAATTTGAAAGGAGTTGTCAAATATATGTTCTTGTTTTGCCTCTTGAATCATAAAGTAAAACTGAGTTTCTAAATACGAAGTTGGGTTCAGTATAAAACCCACACACTGTTCGGTCTTTCAAGTAAGTTTTGTACCAAGATATGGAAAATTCAGCACGAAGTAAATGAAAGGGATCAGGAGTAAACAAAAGCATATCAGCAGATTATGATTGGCCGGAAAGATTTGGAAGAGGAATTGGCGAAATGGAGAATCCCCGGAAAATTGAAAGCCACATCACCATTGAAAAGGAAAAAACCTCGATAAAATAAAAACTTTCCAAGTCTGCTGTATGTTTTGAATCCCATACTAGTGTTAGAGTACTCAAAAAAAAACTGAATTATTAAACTGAAAAAGCAACAAGAAATCGAAATGGAAAAAGCAAAGTAAGAGAATCAACTAGGACTTCTTCAACTCGAACATGATCTTCAAGAAGAGGAAATTCGGATTGACGAAGAAGAGAGACGGAGCCAAAAACTGGGATCAGAAGACGTCCAGTCAAGCATGTCCAGGGTTCAAGAATGGGTAAACAACTCGGGGGGAACATAGCATTCGGAATAGGTCAAATATTCAACCGAGTATTACCAAGACACAGGTACGAGGGTTGCAAAGTAATTTGTGGATCTAATGACGTGGAATTTTAATGACACGAAATTTCGTCCACATAAATAGATCACCAACAGATGTTAGTATATATATATATATATATATGTATATATATATATAAATATATATATATATATAAAATATGTGTATATATATATATATATATATATATATATATATATATATATCTAATATATAAAATTCTCGTGAAACGGTGTTTGTAATTAAACTCCTCCGAAATGGCTCGACAGTTTCTCATGAAATTTTGTGTGCAAATTGGTTAGGTCTGCGAATCGGACAACATCTATTTTTCATCCCCCTAAATGTTAAGGGTGGTCCACCCCTAAATTTTTTATTTTATTTTTCAGATAAAATTTGTTGTTTTTATTTTTTTATGATGCAACATTCAAAAATACATACCACCCTGAATTTTCACCCTTCTACGATCAACTCCTATTTTTCCATCGCGATTTTTATTTTATTTTATCCACAGATCCGCAATAGGGTTGCAAGATGGCAATCGAATATAATAATTGTAGTACGATGAATTGAGAACGGGATAACGGGATAAAGAAAAAACGGGATAACAGGAAAACGGGATAACGGGATAACGGGAATAACGGGATAACGAAAAAACGGGAAAACAGGATGACAGGATAAGGGAATAACGGGAAAACAGAATAACGGGATGAATAAAAACCGGGATAACAGGAAAACGGGATAACGGGAATAACGGGATAACGAAAAAACGGGATAACAGGTATGACAGGATAAGGGGATAACGGAATAACGGGATAAAGAAAAATGGGATAACAGGAAAATGGGATAACGGGATAACGGGAATAACGGATAACAAAAAACGGGATAATGTGATAACAGGATAAGGGGATAACGGGATAAAGAAAAAACGGGAAAACAGGAAGACGGGATAACGGGACAACAGGAAGCGGAAGGAGTCGAAAGCATAGTCTAGATGGAACAACATAAAGGAAAACATAGAAAAAAAGAAATTCTACGCGGACGAGAGTTTTCGGGAAAAACATTTTAGGGAACATAGAAATTTGGACAGGACAACGTCTGTCGGGTCAGCTAGTATATATATATATATATACTAAGATAGGATCATTTTGGCAATGAATATTTGGATGATATTTTATTAATCGCTACCAACAATATCAATGAAGTGAAATCTTTGACAAACAATCTGATGAATAGTATTGAAATAAGAGCCATTCAGAAAGTTTTCTCAGTCAGTATAACAATGTTCACCATTAAATCTCACTGGGAAGCAACTATGAGCAGAGCTCTTTTCTTCAAGAAAACTGGAAAGCTATTATGTTGTTTCACGTATGTCAACTGAGGCACTTTTCCAAATGATCGAAAATCTCGTACTGGCTATATCTTCAAATATGGCGGTAAAACTCTCAGTTGTGAAATGCGCTAGCAACGAAGCGTCTTGCATCTCAAGCAACTGAACTTGGAACATGGAGCTGTCGTGGTCTTCCTTAACAATATATCTGCTCAAGACTTAACCAGAAATCCAATTATAAGTGAGAATATATTCAAGCAGAGGTCTACGCAATCCTTAATATAGTAGAGGAACAGATCCACATTCTGTCAGACAGCCAGGCGGCACTGAAGGCTCTAAGTAGCCATGAAGTGACGTCTCAACTGGTGTGGACCTGCAAAGAGGAACTGACAATTCTAGCAGAACAAAACCACGTCAAGCTGATTTGGGTGCCAGGGATTTGCAGGGAATGAAAATCCCGACGAACTCGCTAGAAGAGGAGAACGAACACAGGACAGACCCTCGTGTTACCGAAGCTTACTGCACGAGCGTCTGTAGAAGACTGGATCCAGGCAAAACACAAACAGCACTGGAATGACAGTTAACAGACACGGGAAAGAGTACATCAAAGGCCCGTCCCGGAAAAAACAGCAGACCTGCTCACTCTAAACAGGGAACAACTGGAAATAATAACGGGGCTGATGATTGTACATGCGCCAGTAGAAGAGCACCTTAATAAAATGGGACTGTTCAATGGCGACCTAACATGCAGATTATGCGGTAAGGTACCAGAAATAGTATAACACTGTGCAACTGCGGGGCTTTGGACCGCGGAAGACAGTCAGTTTTTGGGCAACCAATTGGTGAACCGAGACTGTACAGCACACATCCAGCAAAGGACCTGTACAAACTTGTGCAGGGCACGAAATTACTGGAATGGGTACTGTAGAAGAGAACCACAGGCAAGATACAATGGGCCGGAAGGCGCAAGTGTCGTCAGAGGTTTTGACCAGACGAGCCTACTGGTTGGAGTTTTCAGTGGGTAACCCAGAGGAAAAGGGACATATTTATTTTATTTATTCGTGTCGGAAGCATAGTAAGTTAATATATATAAAGAAAAAAAAGATATGCTAGAGCTAAACATTTTTTTCCCAGAAGCGGGCGACGTCAATTGCGTTCGGCTTCGCTGCTATAAGGTCCTCTATGGTACATATAGCGGGGCACAGCGGGCAAGTGTACATATGTTGCGTGGTTTGCAGTTCTCCTCAGTCGCAGAGATTGGAGTCCACAGGGTAGCCCCCCTTATTTAGGGTATCCCTCGATCTCGCCGTGTCCGTCCGCAGTCTGTTTAGCGCCTTCCAGATTTCCCAGTTTTCGATGCCTCCTGGTGCCAGTTCTTCATTCGGCTTCATACAATGTTGGTTGGAGGTCTTCCTTCAAAGGTCACTCTGGTCTTAGGTTCCTCGTAATCTTCTGTCGATCTCAGGAAGCTTCGCCTTGATTTTAGTCGCTGATGGGCTGGTTGGAGACCGTAGAGGGATGGCGTTCAGATACTGCTGCTTTGGATCGTTCTTTGAGTGCAGCTGCTTCCCAACGGATGGCAGAAGGAGCGATGCCAGCTAGGTGGAGGATTTTATTCAGGGGTGTTGGCTTCAAGCATCCAGTGATGATTCTGCTTGTCTCGTTGAGGGCGACATCAACTTGTTTTGCGTGCGCTGAGCTATACCAAACCGGGCATGCATACTCGCCGGCGGAGGGACAAAGGGTGAGTGCTGAGGTTTTGAGAATCCTGGGTTGAGCTCCCCAATGAGAGCTTGTCAGCTTGCGCACTATATTGTTTCTTCCGCTAACTTTAGGTTTGTTGTTAAGGCAGTGGCGCTTGAATGTTAAGGCCTTCCATTCGATCTGTAGTTTTCTGTCGGCCTGTTCTTAAGGTGCAAGGCACATACCTGCGTTTTTGTTGGATTTGGCTTCAGCTGGTTATATCTGTAGTACGAATCCAACTCTACTAGGGCCGCGCTCAGTCGTTGTCCCACCTCTTCGAATGTTTTTCCTTGTGATGTGATTGCCCTATCGTCTGCATATATATATATATATATATATATATATATATATATATATATATATATATATATATATATATATATATATATATATATATATATATCTCTTTGTTCCTTCAGGGGTTGGTCGTTTGTATATATGTTGAAGAGTACGCTTCCCTGTGGCTGGCCGTTTCTCTGGTTCCTCCACCTACTTCACTTTCCCTGGAACTCCACCAGGAACCTCCGGTTTTGGAGCAGGTTTCTGATAATGTTTGTAATGTTTTTGGTTGTATGATATATCTTCTGCGTCAGGAGTCGGAGGTTGATGGTGTCATATGCCGCCGTGAGGTCGATGAAAATGGCACCCGTTATAAATCCCCCTTGGAAATCGTCCTCAATGTGCTGTGTTATGTTGAGCACCTGTGCCGTACGGCTTTTTTCGGGGCGATATCCAGCCTGTTGAGGTATAAGGATTGGATCTACGGTCGGTAAAAGTCGGTTGTATATTAATCTTTCAAAGATTTTATACGTGTGGCATAGCAGCGGGATCGGGCGGTAGCTCTTTGGGTCATAGGGACCCAAAAACACAAAGAACGAGTCCCACACTACCGGTAAGGTGTCGTCCATAAAATAATTTTCCACCTCCCGCCCCCCAAAAAGCATAAGTATGGTACAACGCAACCTAAAAAGCTATAATTTTACATTATTTCATTTTTTTTCTATAAAATAAAATACATTAGATCTATTCCAGCCTGAGCACATGAGGAAAAATATAATGATAGCACATTTGGTTGAAGAAAAATTGTACGAGAAAAACTTGAATTTGTGAAAAAGTGTTTCTGGAGCTGAATTATCCGAGAAAAATATATGATTTTATAAAGGAGAAATTACAACTATAGATCATTCGAATATTTTATTAGCAATGTTGATAACTTTTCAGGAAAATAACATGAAAAAATGGAAACGTGTTCTCTTGTGATGAGGATTTGATGTGAATGTAGTATAGAAATCCTCATCTAAGTTTTTCTCTTTCAGATCGTGGAGGACTGGAAATTCGTATCGATGGTTCTGGATAGATTTTTCCTATGGGTTTTCACCATTGCCTGCGTTGGAGGGACGTGTGGCATCATTTTCCAAGCACCTTCGCTCTACGATACCAGAGTTCCCGTGGATCAACAGCTCAGTGAGATACCACTCAACAAAATTTTCCAGCTTCCACCATCACACGTGCCAATAATATAAATCAATTATCATCAGTATTTTAACGCCTCTTTCACGTGCAGCACGATATCGACAGAAAAATCTGATTTGGAAAGCGAGTCTGAGTTATAGAGCTTCTCCATTCGAAATTGAACCTTTAGAAATGAAGTTATTGATTAAGAAAAGTTATAATCTGCAATTCTTCCAACATTACAACTAGGACTTGTAAGAACTCGAGAAATAAATACATTCAACTGAAATCAACGACTTATTGCCAACTCATATTGGTTTGAAAACAGGAGAATCATTTGAACATATATTAAATTTTTCATGAATATTTTTGGAAACGAAATCTGACGATTTCACGGAATGGAAAAATTCAGTGAAAGATTGTCTGAGTGGACAATAATATTGACTGAGCGGAAATGGCCGTGCGCTGAAGGAAAAATATAAAAAGGCACCGATTGTTCATTGTTTGACTTTTTATCTGAATATATTGAATGTAATCCCTAATTGTATGAATTTTATTATCATTTTTGTAGATTCTAGATACTCTATTTCAATAACATCTACATCTACTGTTAACAAAATTAATGTTTATTTATCAACCATATGTCATCTAGATCTTCTAGTGCAGGGACTCATAATACTTATTTTTGTATGAAAATTGAATGATGATAATGTGCCTTTATTGCCAGAATAAAACTAATGAAAAATTTGATAGGCGTCACGTATAAGCAATTTTTTACAATGAAGTAGGAACAATAGTTGAAAAAATTAATATTTATAAAAATGACCATATTTTTGTTCATATGTCTTTATATATCAGTTATCAACAGGAAGCGAAGATCATACATACATATATAATAATAATAATAAAATATTTATTCAGTTCATTTGCATAAAAATTATCAATGTAAACATAAACATAAACAGTTTTGAATAAATAACAGATTTTGAATAAAATAAAATATCAAATATTTCAAATTGATCTACCCTTCTTCAATATATATATATATATATATATATATATATATATTATATATATATATATGTGAATTCTTGAACTGTTATATTTTAGAAGTGAAAACAGTCTCTCTTGAATTAACAAAAAATTTATATTTTGTTAATTATTTATGTTTTGTTGATATTATATTGTGGACGTTCTGTGTTTCTTCATTCATAAAAATATATATAGTATAAATATATATTAATTATGATATATATATATATAGTTTGAGATTGAGTTCTTGAGACCTGTTTATCTTAAGATTTGTGTAATCTTCTTGGGAGTGGTTCAGAAAAAGAATTTGGAATAATTTTTTTGTTCTTTGGTTTTGCGTTTTTTTTTATTTCCGACGGTTCGATGGGGGATGGGGGATTCCTCAACTTATTCATGGAAAACATTATATGGAGTATGAAAAACTACAGTGGAGCTGTAAAATGTGGAGTGATAAAAATCAATTAGTAACACACACATATGATAGAAATTACCGAACTCATGTTCGGCAGAGCTCTTGTTTTTGGTTAGCGCTTGGCCATAGTGTGGCAGGCTCTTTGTTGCGGTCATTTGTCTTTATTTTGAACTCGAAAAGCAACGAATTGTGCAGGGCTCTGCCCTTGATTGTATTTCGGTTTAATTTTCGCATTCGAAATATTTCTTTGTGAACGTGCGATACGGATGGTGGCGTGTTTTCTTTTTGTAAAATGGTGGCTATCAGTTTCTATCTGATTTGGGCTGTCAAATCTCATTGTCGGTAATGTTGGAAACAATATATTCGCAGGCGTTTGTTTAAGACGTGAGACATAGATCACACTACCAGTCTTAAACAAACGCCTGCGAATATATTGTTTCCAACATCACCGACAATGAGATTTGACAGCCCAAATTAGATAGAAACTGACAGCCACCATTTTACAAAAAGAAAACACGCCACCATCCTATGCACTTCAAAAGAATATTTCGAATCTTAAAATTAAACCGAGAACAATCAAGGCAAGCTGAAACTCTTTGCTTGCTTTTCGAGTTCAAAATAAAACAAATGACCAAAAAACCTGCCACACTATCAAACGATAACAAACAAATCTACCGAACCATGTTCAGGTAATGTCTATCATATGTGTGTGTTACTAATATATTTTATCACTCCATATTTTACAGCTCAATGTAATTTTCATACAACATATAATGTTTTCCATGAAATGAGGATCCCCATCAAAACGTCGGAAAAAAAAAAAGTTGAAGAGGTATCAAGGGACACCCGGATGGAACAAAGTTGCTTTCGATTAATTAGTGAAGGAATTGTAATAATTTTTTTTTTTTAAGTTATAATATTTTTTTTTATTATTAACAAATATAATGTAATATAAAGCTTAATCAGTAGGCTCAATTTTAGTACATACGCATTGATATTGTAATATTAAAATATAATTTACTTTTAAAATTTATTAAAGTTATAACGCGTATGCCTTGGTTAGCACAATAGTAAAGAGAAGTTATAATGCGTACTTGCTAAAAATACATAAGCATTTATTATTGTCTGTATAAAATCTCTACTTACCTAACTCCATCAGCAATATCCGGAACTTGTGCAGAAACACTGTCAGGATTCATTATTGTTATTATTTTTTATTATTATTCATTATGTACAAAAAACCTGTATACTCAACAAAAATAATCGTCGCGGCACCACACTGTTCAATGCGAAATAGAAAGACGAAACGAAAATAACTGGCTTGCTTTCTATGAGAGAGAGAGACAGACAGAGAAACACGCCGTCGCACTGCTTACAACTACAACAAAAGTGTCGTTACAACTTTTGGTCTTAATTTATTCCGTCTAGCCCCTTTCCAACTACGATAAGGAACTCCGTTCCAAAACATAAAAGGAACAAAAAAATGTGTACCAAACATTTTTCTGAACCTCAATCCCAAAAAGATAACACAATATATATATATATATATATATATATATATATATATATATAAATTCGTCAAACTGTTCAACCCAGAAACTTTCCGTCTCTGTCTATCTTCATATTTGCTGTTTTCGGCTTATCTGGTTGAAATGAAATGAACATTTCGCTGATATAATAACAATAATAATAATCACATTTTTCGCAATTGCCATTAATAGCCTGTTTAAGAACGTGAACCCAGCTGTTGGCCGAATTATGTACGTCGACGACTTCACAATATTTTTCTCTGGTGACAATATGAACCTGATTCAAGAAACCCTACAGCAAGTAGTGAATGCCTTACTGGAAGAGGCGGATAATAAAGGATTCAAGTTCACAAAATCAAAAACAAACGTCATGCACTTTTGCGGGCTCAGAAATCCTCACAATCACCCCCGCTTGTACATTAAATATCAGCTGCTTGAATGTAAACCGCAGACAAAATTTCTGGAAATGATTTTTGATAGTAAACTCTATTGGAAACAACACATTGAATATCTGGGGAATAGATGCAAGAAAGCCATGAATGTGAGACTGTGTGACCACGGGTCTTGTTAGATTACATAAATTCCTAGATCTTGGTGGGTAGGGGGAGTGTTCTTTCCATAAAAAAAACGAAACTAGCTTTATGAAGTCAACTTTGGAAAATATCAGAGCATGGTCTGAGGATGGAATATCATCAAGTAAGCTAAATTGCTTCGATGATTTCTTTCCCTCTCCTGCAACTGAAGTTATGGAATTGTACGACAACTGGTAACAAGTCTAAGACTGTATGAAGAGAACAAGGTGAGTATGAATCACTTCATAGGTATGAGGTCCATACACTTCGTATGTAACGTTATATGTACTTCCTTTGATTCAACTTCAGCACTACGCTGTCATCTCCATCCACAGTCTCCTAAAACTTGTCATCTAGAATTGAAATACACACTCCATTGAATAATCTGAGCATACAAATATCAATCTTAGGAACGGAATGGACATATCTGGAAACATTGTAGAGATGAGCATACTCATCTGGATCTCCTATCACTGTTAATAAGCTGAGTGTAGCCCTAAGGCTCTTACTCTTTAGACATCAAATAAGTGGGCCACGGCCGTTCACGAATTTAGAATTTGGTTGAACAAGAATTAGAGAATGGTCTCTAGTCCTTGCCATGATGGTATATCTCGAACAATGACCGAGAGAGAATTCTGATCGTAAAGTTTGGAAAATAGTAATTTCTATTGAGGATGCAGCTTCGCTACCCTGTATGGATTAGTAGGTAACCCATCACTCCAGAGAGTGCCTGGGACGTTTAAAACGCGAGGGGTCGTCTATGTTATAATCAGTGGCTTCCCTCACGAGCGGATTCTCGTGAACTATTGCACAATCAAATACTTTCTGATTGCGTTCTCTAATGATACTTCTGATAGAAGGCAGATTTAGATCTTCAAGGATCCGATCGTTCCGCACGTACCACGGGGCGTTCGTTATCATCCGCAGGACTCTCATTTGCGCCGTTCCAGGATGCCAATACTAGACCTGCAGATCTGGCCTCAGGCGGCTGAGGCATACAAAATGACAGGCCTGAACATCATTTTGTAAATCGTGACTTTGTTTTTAAAGAGAGTTTGCTCTTTCTGTTAATCAGGGGATATAGTGCGCAGATCTTTTGACGATTTTGTCTCTGACAATATTGACGATGTGGTCTCCAGGTGAGCCGGCGATCCAGAGTAACTCCCAGGTACTTGACCTGCTCTGACCATTCTATCTCCCTTCCAGAGATAGTCACTCCCTCTCCGGGTTGCTTCTCTTGCGACCCATCGAAACCTTGTGTTTTTTCAGGATTTAGCTTTATCTTCCCTCCAGATACCACTGCTGGAGCTCGTTTAATGCATTTTGCAAGTAAACGACACCCATTAGGTGGTCAGCTGCAGAGGAAAGCAAAGCCGTATCATCGGCGAACAGAGAGACCTTCACATGTTCGCTTCTTGGAATATCTGACGTGTAGAGGGCGTATAATATAGGAGACAGTACTGCCCTGAGGAACGCGGCCTCAATTTCTCTCGAATCCAGAGAGAATTGTCGACCCTGACTTGAAATGTCCTGCAGAGGAACGACTTGATCCACTTGATCAAACTCAGAGGCAGGTGGAAATCTATTAGCTTAGCAAGAAGGCCTTCATCAAACCCTGTCAAAGGCTTTGCTTATATCAAGTAAAACAATGTGAGCGCTGTTATTTGAGTTTAAGGACGAAATAGTGTCCTCCACTAGCCTCATCACCTGTAGCTCAGTGGGTGAGCACGTCTAAAACCAAATTGTTCGTTGGGTAGGACATTTCTATCCTCCACTTCTTCGTCAGGCCTTTCTAGAACGATTTTTCAGCCAGCTTAGCCGAACTGCAAAGCAGACTGATTGGTCGATAATTTTGTGGGAAGGTCGGGTTCTGTCCCTGTTTCGGAATCATAACCACAACGGCATGCTTCCACCTCCGAGGGAATCTCTCAAAGGCGCAGTGAATTTAATAATATTCAATATGACTGCACCTGGTTATCGGAAATACTTAATCATTCGATTGGTAATTCCGTCGTAACCAGGCGCTTTTGGTATTGAGTCCCTTTATATGGGCCTTAAGTTCATCCAACGTAGCTGGACGAATCTCGTCATGATTGGGTTCCTGAGGATACGGTGAACCCGATTTTCCAACAAAATTTCACGATCAGATCATCGTCCGGATACTCTTCAGTCTAAACTGCCTTTCCATCGAGTCTGCAAAAGCTGAGCTTTGGACACTGGATCATAGCACAGTCGCTCACCATGAATAGGGGAGATCGGTCTTTTGGTTTAAATTTTGATTAATTTTACAAAGTTGGTCACAGTTTTCTAAATTTTGAAGGGTTATGCCAAATCTTTCGTTCCGAAATTCCGATATATTTTCTCTAACCTCCTATTCAATTCTTACCCGGTTTTTCCGGGGAACGACTCCGAGGCTCTTCTAGCGCAATTTCTCTCCGGATGAGATTTTTATCCTAAAAGGGAATTCGTCATGGAATCTAGGAGCCGGTTCCTTGGGAGGAATCCTCAAAAGCATTTTGATGGTGGTTGGGGCCCTGCCTCTAACTCAGTGAAGAATTTTCTCTCAGGGCGCAAACCTGTCCCGAAGCAACGGAAATCTCTCCCCAGTTACCTTGGTATACATGCGACCCGTTAGGCGGTGGATCACCTCCAGTAAAAATCACCGGATTGTGATCAGACCCCCACTCCGGGACGTGTATACCCCATTTCCCCGGTGTGTTCGGGCTTCGCTCGGGTTATGGAAAAGTGTGTCGGCTCATCGGGGCCCAAACCCTTTGGGTATTCATACCTGTCTTTTTTCCTCAAACGTCTGCCATTGACGTTGGTTACGACCCCATTGCCGTGCTTGGTTGATCCCCCTGCCAAAACAGGTTGGTCTGTTTCCATCAGGGTACATCGTCCTCGGGAAGTATTCGATTCCGGAGGGTTGTAGGCACTGATTAAACAAGGGACCACCTCGTGTTGAAATTTACCTCAGCTTCAATACCGGGCATCATCAAAAAATCCAAACTAAACATGCAGTGACAACGTTTGACCAAAATGGCAAACCGCCACCCGGACGCCCAATCCGGTCCTAAGCACTTTGTAGTTAGGAAATCTAACGGCCCCCCTTTAAAGAGGGAGTCTCCTGCAGAAAAGCAACATCGTGTTGTCTACAAGAAACTCTTGAAACTAAAGGGTCTATTCTGGAGAAGTCCATTACAATTCCAACTCCCCGCTTGATGAAATTCGGAAGCTGCTGTTCACCATCAATTGGGATTAAAACCTGTTGAGAACTTTGCAGCAGCTTCAGCGAACTGCCAAACAACATCCTCATTTGGTCTAAAGTGCTAAGGATGTCTTAGGCGTTGAAATTTGAGCAAGCTGAGGAGGGAAGCGCCCCGGGCCGCCGCTGCATATGACACCCCGCCCGTGTCCTGTTTTCGGGAAAATATCGTCGATTTTCCGATGCTGAAGCGGGTCCACCTGCGCCTTATGCGTGGACATTTGGGACATCCCGATAGTTCGAGTGTGATCCCCACTGCAGTTTGCACACCTAGCTTTTTTTTCTAGGCTTTGGACATTCACGAGTGATATGGGCATCCCCCCACTGACGCAGGCGGGGGTGGCGCAGCAGTTCAACTGGCAGTGGAAACCGTTGACATCTGTGACATTGGCCCACAGAGTCTCTGGGCCTCTGTGGTTCAGCCGTAATTTGGACATTCAGTAAATCTGTAATTTTGAAAATTTCTTTCTGGTCTTTATTCAGGAGAACTAAAACTAGTGGAAGTGGAGTCTTTTGGCATCATTTTTTTTGCATGCGCGCCACTGATTCGGGGCGAACCCCTCTCAGTTAGCTCGTTTTAATGTCATCACAGGAAATAAAATTTTGGGACACCTCTGAGAACAACTCCAATTTTTTCTCCTCGGGGAGACTATATGTGTGGAAGGGGAAATTTTTTGATCCTTAAAATGCAAATTATTTTCCTGAAATCATCAGGAGTCGGGGAAATTTTTATGCCTTCATAGACATTCTTAGCAGGTTTGGTTGGTTTAATGTTGTTTGATTTGAACAATGAAACCACCGTGGTCCACATATTTTTTTCCCTAACAGTGATAGGGGTACGTTCTGGCGTTTTATTGTCTGTGGAGTCTGTTCCGTGGGTGGTACAGGATATCGTTAGTTTGGTCCATGTTTATGTCGTCATTAGTGGAATATTGAATAATATCTTATTATTATTATTGGTGTTTACGGCGGATTTTGAAATTTTCGTGAAGGATTCGGTTGAACTCATATTGGCTGATTCCGACCCTGGATTGTAGAAATTTCAAACGTGGACAAGTGATCAAACTTATTGGAAGTTACAACATAATTAGCATTTTTTTCTAACAGGGCTATTATATATGACATTTCTATTGCTTCTACGGAAAGCATGAGTAGGTAATGAGGAAATTTGAATTATCTTTAGGCACTGGAAGTTCCGGAAATGTCTCCTTTTATGTCTCTTTGCAGGGCACGTCCATTCTGGGCATCGGAATCAGTCGATTTAGAACTTATCAATGCACTTACGGCAGGAATTTTCGAAAGATCATCTCCCAACGAGGCGAGTAGGGTGCTCAGCACTTCAGGAGATCGGCCCTCGGGAGAGAACCGATCCCCCGCCCACAGCTTCCTTGCGCGATACCTTTTCGGGACTCGTCCAGTTCTACTGAGAGTTTGGTTTCATATGGGATCTTCGGTGGGGTGGGTTCAAGGTTGCTTCTCCCTTTTGGGGCAAAGGCGACTTGGTTTTAAAAACACTTGAAATTCCATATTTGCGGAGCGATATGAGAGTTTCCCCGGTTCTAGCAGGAGGACTTATGACATACTCAACTCCTTCAACGATCCCCTGTATTGTTCCAATAATATTTCTCTCCTGAAATGATCGTGATTACCTTCTTGGTCAAGCTTATAAAAAATGATAGTAACTTGAGGGGGAAAAAAAACGTTTTTGGGAACTTTGGCGGGGAGGAGTTATTCAACTTCTCGTTATCCTGAAACTTTCAATAATGTATCTCTACTTGTTCACACTTTAAAAAAAGAATTACTTTCTTGATAAAGCTGATAGAAAGAAAAAATACTTTAGAGGGGAAAAAACCAAATCTGGGAAATATTATAAACATGTAGGGATGACATTTCAATCAAGAAATCAAGAAAAATCACTTTTCTCATCAAGCTAATATGTTTTTTACCCACCTTACAGAGCTTGAGGCTAAAATTTGGGATTTTCAAAGAAAAATCCCGGCTTTTATGTAAAAAGGACGCAAAACCAAACTTTAAGCTGAAATTTGGTTTTGATTATTTATTCGAGGAAAATCTGGTTCTAATTGTACAACAGATATCCGAATTTTGGTTGCTTCAGATTGCAAATCCATTTGGAATATTCGAATATTTTTCCCATGGTTTGGAATTTTTAGAAAAAAAATCAGTCCCCCTGGTTAGACCCTTTTCCTTAAAAGCGAGATAAAAATCGATCAAAAAGCAGTCCAGCTTGAGTCCTAGTCCTGAAAACATCTTCTTATGGAATTATTTTAAGGTGATTTGGGATCATTTTGAATCCATTTTATTTCTTCTTCTTCTTCGCCCCCTTTGGCCCGACTTTATGGTGTAAATTTCCACCAGATCAGGGTTCTTCTGTTTGGAAGGATTATTGGGGGATATAGTTATTTTCTATTAGAATGGGTGTAAAGTTAAAAATCTATGGATATTATATTATAATTTATCAACATCCTTCATCACATACATTAAAAGAAACCCCTTTTGTTAATGAGGGGGGGCCGACCCTAGCAGGTGTGCAGCGCGTGCCCCGCCCCGGCCAAACAAGGGGGCGGGGGCCCGCAGGCCGCTTTCGTTTAAAATCAGCTATTTTTGAAAGAAAAAAAAAATAAAACGTTAGTGCTCAGTTGTGTTGTGTTGGTCTATTGTCCATTAGATCTTCTCCTACTCTATCCATACATTCATCATTTGAGAGAAAAATTCATGGCAGAGCCGGCAATGCAGCATAAAAATTGAAATTTCTAAAAAAAAACAAGGGCCATATTTGACACGCCCTAAGTATGTTTGGTTCCTGTTGCGCGGCGGCTTATTTATGTATGTTTAGTCTTTAGATGTCAGTTGGAACAGGAAAAATTTTTTTAAGGAGAAACCTTTGAAAAACGTGCTGCTGTTCCCCGGGGCGGCTTTTTCAAAGGTTCGCCTGCGGCCTCCTTTGAATTTTTTTCGTGCCAACTTACTTGTAAATATTATATATATCACAGTCGGCACGCGGCTCGCAGGTCAATGGTCAAAAGAAACTTTATTTTAGCGGTTTTCTTTATAGATAAGAAATGGATTGTTTCGACAAAGTTAAGGGAATGCTGCCGCATCGGAATTTTTTTTGCTACTTCACCACTATACACTGTATCCGTAAAGTATGGAACAAATTCATTTTTAGCTAAACAGGTCATTTTAAGAAATAACCTGAAACACGTCGATTTTGATGTTAATTTACCGTTATTTTAAAAAAAAATAATCTAATATACAGGGTGAATTAGTTGAGTAATGACGTCACTGTCATTTTTTTTAAAAGGAACACCCCATTTTTCTTAATTTTCTTACTCTAGTGAGCTGATTCCAAAAATGTCCATGTTGATTCCCAAAAATTTGGAAGGGTGGACAAAAATACAATAGTTTTGTGTGTGCTCAAAAGAACGCTTAAATTTTTTTATTAGGTAAATTAACAATATTATCAAAAAAAACTTATTGTCTAGCGGGCAGAATATGCTGGAATACATGACTTTATAAAGTTCGAACTGGCCCTTGCTGTATTTGACAGTAACCCAAACAGTGTACAAATTTTGTTAACCTTGTGTATGGTTTCTTGCTAATATTGTTTATTTTGTCGAATTTTCTCTTGTACATCTGCAAATTTGTTTTCTTTTTATAAATAAATTTTGATGGCCCCAAGAAAATAATCCAAAGGATTTAAATCTGGGACCTTGCTGGCCATTCAGTGGGTCCACGTCTACCAATCCACCTTTGGAAAAATTTCATCTAGGTACCTTCTAACATCTACAGCATAATGTGGAGGTGCACCATCCTGTTTGCCATAAACTTTCATCAAAACCTCCAGGATTACGTCTGTGGGAAACAAATTACGTAAAGTAGGAAAGATACCCTTAAAAAACTCAAGGCGTTGCCCCGTTTAAATTACCTTCGAAAAAGTAGGGTCCGATGATTTCGATTTCGTACCCATAGATAGAAGATAGATGATAGTCTTTATTCGTTCATTTTACAAAATAATACCCAAACGGGTGTAGAAACATGTCAAAAATAAATAAAATAGAAGATAGGGAAAGAAAATAAGATAGCAAATAAAAAGCTTTGAACTAAAATATATTATACAGATATTCTATATCTATGGTACATTACTTTTTAGATTTATCACATATATTAGAAATTGAATTATAAGGGCTATCGGCAAAATATTCTTCCAGTGTATAGTAGAATTTTCATTAATGATTTAAGATGATGTTTATTTTATTATTTGGCATTTTTTTAAATTGTCAGACAGATGAAACAATTTTTTATCACGAGAGTTCAACATTTTTTTTGAATATAAGTAAATCTTTTTTAAGGTTTATAGATCTTCTTTTTAATCTAGTTTATACTTGTGTTCTAGTGTTTTGAAAAGTTTAATATTTTCTTTCACAAAATTACCTTAAAAATAAATCCCACGAGAGTAAGTACATTTACTTTCGGAAATATACTTCTACATATGGTTCTTCCATACCCATTATATTCCCAAACATCTTTTTTTTGGGTTCAAAACTTGTTAACATCTGTAGAGTTAGCCAAAATATAATTCCATATCTAACACGAGTTGGAATAAGCATGTTGCACTTGATGCGGCATCTCTGTTCACTGACTGAGCCAATACCTTTAGTAAGAGTAGCTTCCATATCTCGTGCTAAGTGATCAATATGTGTTTTCCAATCAACCTAGAACTATTTAAATTTCCCTAATAATTTACAAGGACGTGTTAATTTAGTTCCACTATGGAGTAGTGAAATTTATTCTGTTGTGTATATGAAAGTTTTTATGAGTTGAGTTTTTAATATTCATCTGTAAATTACAGGAACCAGTTTTTAGTATGTTTAGAGAATTTGTATGTTGTTTTTATATCATTTTCAATTTCGCTAATATTATAGACGTGTCATCTGAAATTGAAATAATTTTTGGTCAACTCATGTGGTAAATTATTAATATATAGAATGAATAATAGTGGTCCAAGTATAGACCCTTTTGGAACGCCTACTTTGATTTTTTCCACAGATTTTACCAATTTTTTTTTCATTTCTTTCTGTTAGATACTGAAATCTGTTTGTTAAGTAAGATTGTATTAGTTCCAAAAAAACTCCTCTTATTCCAAAATCTTAAAAGTTTTTTAAAAGTGTAGTGTTTGCATTTTCCTTTTGAGGGGATTGTGTATGATGTCACCATCCAGGGGGTTTTCTTTTGCCCAGTATCTACAATTCTGACGGTTAACCTCACCATTTAACATAAAAAGTGGACTCACAGAAAAATAATGTTTTGTATCAGGAGAGGGGTCTGGTGAATTTATCCATCATTTCTTCGAAATTTGGGAGTCTTCTATGGGGATCATTTTTGTTTAATTCTTGACAAGTTTTTTTTTGGGCATTTTTCGCTTCAATAGTTTGTGTACCGTGTTTTGCTAACACCAAAGCATAACTTTACAACAGAAGTGTGCGCATCTTCTTCAAAACTCAGTAAAACATCTAATGCTGTATCAGATTTGCGGGGAGACCTGATTTGCAATTTCAACATTACCAATTTCCAAATTTCGTTTCAATCTTACTGACTGTTGGAACGGATATAGGTCTTTCTGGATATTTATCATTAAACAAATTGACACTTCCATCTGAGTTCGCGATCTGTCTCCATACCCAATCATCATAAGTATTTCACCCTTTGTTTTACACTCAACTCCATTTCTACTTCCAATTAAATCTAAGCAATCATTCGAATATTCACGAATACCGAAAATATTGTAGTACTAAACTGTCACTGAACATCAATAAATTACTAAACAAATAATGACATTTCAAAGTAGACGACTATGTTTTTATAAATAGATAAGAAATATTTTTGTCATATTCTGTTCTAGACACAAGTACCAAACATGTTTGGAAACAGCTCATTTTTATTACTCTAAACATGTAGCAAACTACGGGTGTTACATTTTAAACCAATTGCCGCTAGACAATAAGTATTTTGATAATATTGTTAATTTACCTAATAAAGAATGTTACGCGCTACTTTTATGAGCACACACAAACTATTGTATTTTGTCCACCCTGTACCAATTGAATCAACATGTGATACATTTTGAATCAGCCAGCCAGAGTAATCCGAAAATTGAGACAAAATGGGGTGTTCCATTTAAAAATGACGGTGACGTCATTACTCGAACGTAATCTCACCCTGTATATTAGATTATTATTTTAAAATACGGTAAATTAACATCAAAAATCGACGTGTTTGGATTATTTCTTAAAATGACCTGTTTAGCTAAACATGAATTTGTTCCATACTTTACGGACACAGTGTATATAAACCATTTTCATTTCAAAATGTTCATTTAATTTGAATCAAAATACAATAAGACTGGTCATAAACACAATCAAGTGCAAGTGTAAGTTAATATTGGAAATTAGTGACAAGGTGTTGCTGTTGAGTATCGTTTAAATATTTAAATAGAACTGTGGTAGAAATCGAAGCTCTTAACTAGATTTATGAACGAATGAAATGTTGTACAGGTGTTTTCTAATTAAATAAAAAGTGGGCATATTTTTAAACTAATTTTGTCGCGATGATTCGTTTTGAAAATAAGTACAGAGTTTGAAAATTCAAAATTTATCTCAATTCTTTTCAAAATTCGTTAGCACAAAATATAATTTTCCTACAAAATTATAGGTTACCAATCGGGGAGTTTATGAAAATTTTAATTTTACCCAGATTTTGAAAGAGCGCCACGAATCATTATTTATTTTGAATAATTTGCTCTAACTTTTTCAACAGGAATGGGGATTCTTATGAATAACCCATATTCTTACACTTCAAGTAAAAAAAGTATTAACAATGTAGGTACTTTTTAGAGGTCATTTCTACTGAATTTCAAAATTTCTGAAGAATTGCTATTCATTTTATCTGCATCTGTGAGCCATGATAAAATTATCGCTCTTCTTACCTTTTATCTTTAGATGTCGTCATCGTCCAAAAACAGAAAAACTAAAAGAGAGTCAGGTACCTTCTATAGAAAAGAGAAGAATAGAAGAATAGAAGAAATCTCAAACAAGGAGCATTGAAAGTATTTTGGAAAACCGGATAAACCCGAACAAAAGGTTTGAATCAAATCGCGGAGTTTGATTATTCTCAACCATCAACATCCACCAGTACTAGTGAAACAAACAATAAATCAATAGATTTCACACCCGATGAAGGTGATAAAGCTGCAAGATCATCATAAGCAGTCCCATCCCAGAAGCTGAATGTGAAGATAGAGCAAAGAGGAAGAGGGCTCTGCTCAAGTAGCACTAGATGTCAGGTATTTGGGCCCCAACATTTTGACAAAAAATATATTGATTATTGGTAGAACACGTCCCAAACAAGTTGCAGATTTCAAATTCCGATTGATGAGAGTGGCAGAAAATTTAGCTGTTCATATTATAACAAACTTAGTGAACGGGGAGAAAATAAATCGCGCGTGGCTCTGCTATTCCATAAAACTAAATTGTATTTTTTGTTTTGCATGTAAATTGTTTAGTAGAGATAGTTCAACACAACTTGTAAGTACTAGCTTTTCTGATTGGCGTCATTGTTCGGATTACCTCAATAAGCATGAAAATACTCTAAAACACGTTAACTCTATAAGATCGTGGTGCGAAATAAAGACGAGGATAGAAAAAAAATTGTACTATTGACGCGAACAACAAAATGTTTACAATAGAGAGAAAAGCGATGGCCGCTATCATTGAAAGAATGATTGCTGTAGTACAATTTTAGCCAGTAAAAATTTAGCATTCAGAGGAACTGGTACGAGTTGTATCATAGAGATAATGGTAATTTTTAAAGGCAGTAGAGATGTTAGGCCAAATTTGATCCAGTTATTTCAGAACACCCACAAATCAGTAAATACAAAGAAAAAAAAACACGGTATTCCACACTACTTAGGGCAGCATTTTCAAAATGAAGTAATTCATATTTTAGCCAATCTATTCGTAATGAGATAGCACGAATTGTCAAAAAAGCCAAATATTACACTATAATTCTCGACTCTACGCCCGATATTAGTCATACAGAACAAATAACGTTTGTAATCAGATGTGTGAACACTACTGATGGTAAAAGTAAAGTAGATATTTTAGAATTTATTCTAGGATTTTTTTCAGTAACTAATACCACTGGAGAAGGTCTGTGCAATTTTCTATTAGAGAAGCTATTACCTAGTCTGCAGCTCGAAGTTAAAGATATACGTGGTCAGGGCTACGACAATGGATCGAACATGAAGGGGAAAAATATAGGGCTTCAGAAACGGATTCTCGATATCAATCCTAGAGCATTATACGTGCCGTGTGCGGCTCATACCTTAAACCTCGTCGTTAATGACGCTGCCAGCTCCAGTGGTGAAATTTCTGGATTTTTTTATATGGTACAAGAGGTATATAATTTTTTTTTTGCGTCCCCATATCGATTGGATTTACTAAAAAAATACGTGAAAAGTCCAACTTTGAAACCATTAAGTGAAACAAGGTGGGAAAGTCGTATCAATGCTATTAGACCTCTAAAGCAAGACCTCAAAAACATTATTACCGCATTAAATGCCTTAATTGAAGATTCCACCAGAGACGCGAAAACAAAAAATGGTGCAAAATCAATAATTAAATATTTTGAATCAGTGATGAACCTCTTTTGAATCCCTTCCAGCAATTCAAGACTTCTTTCTATTTTGCAATTCTTGATCACGCGATCTCTTCGGTATATGAAAGATTTACATTATTATCTAAGTGCTTTTCAATATTCTGCTTTCTGTATGAGTTTCACAACATTTCTAGTGATGATCTCATGAAAGCCTGCATGGACTCAGATATTAAGTTACAGGTAGAGGAGGAAGGAAGTATCGTGAAAGATATAGACGGTATACAACTGTTTAATGAAATAACTTCATTCAGAGATATTTTTCCAGGTAAGAAACAGCCAATTGAGGTATTAGAAATCATAGTCAAAAATGATCTCATTTCCTGTTTTCCTAATTTTGCTCTAACAATAAGAATTTTTTTAACCATCACCTGTTTATGTGGCTCCAGGAGAAAGAACATTCGGCAAATAAAAAATCATTAAAAAATCAATTGAGAAATAATATGATACAAGAAAGGCTTTCAGATTTGGCCATCATCTCTATTGAATCCGAAATCTGTGAAAAATAGATTTTACGGAAATTATTTATAAATTTGCCACTCAGAAAGCCAGAAAGGTATTTTATAATTAGGTAATTATAATGATTAGGTACCTAGTCTGTAGACTGTGGAACAACTGATTTATATACTTTCGTGGTATACGCACTGAGTATGTCCAAAATCGTTGTGTGTGAAATAGACATTATACAGGTAGATGAGTTTAAGAGTTTATAACGTCAACGTTAAATATTAGTCAAAATAAGAAAAAAATCTCTGAGGGGCGGCACATCTGGTATTTGACGTCGGGCGGCCAATACCCTAGGATCGGCCCTGATGAGGGAGTCCAATTAGTTAAATTCTTCATATTTTAAATTTACTCTTTCGAAAAAATTCGTTAAGTATATCTAATATTTTATAGTTCAAGTCTCTTAGCAAAATTTGATTTGAAAAGGGGAGTTAAACCTATATTGATAAGATTATAATATAAAGTGTCTATGTTTAGTCTGATTTTATGAACATCCTGTTTATATTTTCAACAAATCAATTTAGTTTATTGTTTTCACATTCAAATAGGATGTGGTTTATATCTTCCACTTTCCCACAGTCGCAAAGGTTGCTGTCGACCACTTTGATTCTATACAGATGAGAAGGAATACAACAATGACCTTTATATATTGAAGTTTGGTCCCAGAATAGTTGAAATTTGGTCCTGGATATTTCTTTATTATATGAGATTAGATCCATATTTTGGATTTTTTCCAATTTATAGGGAATAGTTCCATTTTTCGCGAGTTGATCAGCTTTCTCGTTTCCCTCGATATTACTGTGTCCAGGGATCCAGCATAATTTAATGTTGAAGTTATTTTTTAGATGTTCCATCCATAACTCCTTAATTTTGAGGAACCAGATATTGTTGTTTTTTGTTTATTATTTTGTAAACCTATAACCGCGCTCTTTGAGTCCGTGAGTATTATATAATTATCCGGTTAATTATTTATTAGAAGTGCAAAAAAAATTGCAGTAAGTTCTGCAGTCAGGATGCTAGAATGAGGGTGGATTACTCCACTTTTTGCACAGTTTTTGTGGGGGATGTATATTCCAAATGCGGTTTTGTCCTTTGTTTTAGAACCATCCGTGTAGATCTTTTTATAAGATGGCCATTTATTATTAACAATATCCAAAAAGTTTTAATTAAAGTTTATGCCTATTACATCTGATTTTCCGATTCCGATATTAGAATAAGATTCATAAGTCCCATGGAAAATTTCTAAAGGGAATTTAAATATAGGGTTATAGGGAGAGATTCTCGTATGGATTTGTAAAGAATACTTGATCTAATATTATTTAGGTTAGAGTTTGAAATGCTTTCTTCATATTTGCGCATTTTAATAATAATTGGATTTGATTGAATAGCAAGCTGTTTGAGAATGAATCTAAGAGTATTTATGTTTTTTTTGTAATTCTATTGGGAGTTGGTTTGCCTCAACTAATATAGCATTTGTGGGTGTTGAATTCATCAGGCCCAGGCAAATTCTACTATGGCTGGGGCACTTTGAGAAAGGCTCCATTTCATTGCCTGAATGAGATCGTGGTATGAGGTGATCACTATATTGTCTAAAAGTTCATAATATTTTGTCCAATCTGTTTTTTTATAATTATATAGATTTTGCTCTACCTGATCCTCGTGATCTTGATGATTCGGTGTGCAGTTATTATTTAATATTTCCGCGACAATTGGGAAGTGATCCGATCCGAAGGAGTCATCTAGAGTTTTACAAACAGAAAAGTCACCAAGTAAATTGGGGGATGATATTATAAGGTCAATTACACTTTTAGAATACAGTGCTATAACAGTGGGTTGGAGGTCATTGTTTACTACAAAGTATCCCTCATCCACCAGGATATTTAGTTCGATTCCTCCTCTATTATTGATTGAGTTTCCCCAATTTTTATAGTGACAATTGAAGTCTCCGCATATTATATATTTCGAGTTATTTGTAAAGTTTTTCCAAAAATTTACGTCCACAATAATATCTGGAGGGATGTATATAGAGTAAATGTCTATATTATGTACTTTTATTCCCACTATATTCACTCTATCTGGTATTGAAAAATTAAGATTTAATCTATAGAAGTTAATATTTTTTTTAATGAGAATCCCTGATCCTCCCCTGCCATCGTCCCTATCATGAGTGTAGAAATTGTACCCTTCAATTATATTATTTGAATTAGGTTTAATCCAGGTTTCTGTAAGGCATACTATGTCTGGGTTTGTATCTTCAATAAGGTTATATAGGTTCGCTTTATTTGAATAAAAGCTTCTCATATTACAATTAATTATTTTCAGGTTCGCCATAAGGAGGCTTCTTCGTCCGAAAATACAATAGTTTGATCTTTATTACTCAATGGAAGGAATTCCTAAATGAATTCAAGAAAGATTTCTGGGATTTTGGAGGAAATTTGACCTCTCTAATTTTTGTCTGATATATTGATCAGGGGGGGGGATGACCTAGGGAATAATTATGGGGGGTGGGCACTGAAGGTGTCACCCTGATTTGTCCTTCTGGATAGATAAGACATTCTTTATGTTTATCGTCATAACCTCTTTTGGAGGTCCTGAGTTCTTTTCTTAGTTGAGGAGGGTTTTCTTTGTTATATTTTACAATTTTATTATATCCTTGAGGGATTATTGGCCGCAGAGGAGTTCTTTCATTTTGTAGAGGGAATATTATCTTATCATTTTCAGGAAGTTCTGGATAATAAATTATATTGAAACTGTAATTATTGTGTGATTCTTTAGGGGGGGGGCTTATGGATGGAATAAGTTTTGACGCTTCAAAAAATGAGAGGTTTTTTCCACCCATCAATTGTTTAATTGATTTTTGTCTATGAAATTTAGGACAAACTCTTTTTGTGAAGGATACATTAGGCTCATTATTGGTCAGATGATCCTCTCCGCAGATAAGGCAAGACATACTGTTTGACTTACAGGATTCTCTGTCATGATCCCCTGCACATTTTGGGCATCTAATTTTACCTTTCCATAATTTTTTTGTGTGGCCATATCTTAAACAGTTATGAAACTGAATGACGGGAGAATAATAATTTTGTGTAGTGAAAGAGCATGAATACATATACACTTTAGCTGGAGGGATTTTACCTCGAAATGTGACTAAAATCACTGGTATGTCCCTAAATTGGATATTTTCATCTTCTGAATTATTAATTTTTTTTTTAAGTCTTCTGACATGTAGAATTTTTTTGTTATTCAGAATTTCTTCTTCCGACAGGGATATATCAATATCTTTGATTATAGCTTTAGATGTGATGAAATTGTTTGGGATAGATGCCCTAAACTTATTAGATGATAAGAAATGATTATCCTCGAGTAATTTATTGGCCTCCTGAATTTTCTTAAATGTTATCATTAATCTGTTTTTCCCTCTCCTTTCAATATCACTTGGTTGTATTGTGTATTTTTATGGAATATTTTTCCAACAGCTAAGTTGGAAAGGTGCCCTATATTTTTATCTTCAGATTCAATATATAGATTCTATATGGACCAAAGTCCGTATTCTCATATCTATTTTCTGTTGCATTGTTAATTAAATTTATCTTATCCTGTTTATCACTAGTATCCATCTTTTGAGGTAGTAGTGTGTTTGATTCATATGTTTTATCTTTATTCCACTCATTTGAGTCCTTATTAACAAGTGATCTGTTTGGTTTTTTATTATTTATCGGCTCTGCTTTTTTTAGAACCAGGTCGGATAGTATGTTTACTTTTTTGAAATTTTGACCTTTAAGTCGTTTTCAGGATTTACTAAAAAACCTTCCGCAACTGCGTCGTTAAATTCTGTGGCAAATTCTTCGTTTATATTAGTATGAGATATTAATTGTTCACATGTTAAATCATTATATTGTAACGTAAATAAACTTAACTTTGGTTTTACTAATTTATTTCACACTTAAATTTACAACTAATTCATATTACTAACTACGCCACTGTATCGCTCGACGTTATCGGCTGCTGAGACTGAGACTCCCTCTTGAGGGCTGCCTATTTATCTCCGTTACAGAATTCTCGATGTTTCCAATTCTGGCGGTTGGCGAACAGCATGTTCCAGTTGTTCTAATATTGACCGTTGTTTTCCGCGGCAGCGTGACTGGATTGTTCTCGAATATCTCCGGGGACGACATCATCGTTGTCGATGGCAACGCGTGAGGCGACAGGTCCGGCCTAGGTTCGTTACATTGCCCCCTTCTTAAAGACATTTCGTCCCGAAATGTCATCCTTGGAGTGTGACGATATCTGCATGACTCCCCATATTTGCACCGTGAAGTTCGATGGAAGTAACACTCCACGGTCTTCATGACCGGTCGTGGAAGAGGGTTACAGCAAACCAAAATCTTGACGCCGCTGGATCTGAATATCGCCTCCAGCATACTTCTTATGACTCTCCAGTCCAACCCATCAATACCACACGACAATTTTGGAATTGCTAGATCCACCAGATTCTGGTCCACCATAGTATCTCTTAGTTCGGTGAGACTCTTCCAGACATCTTCATAGGACGGTTTATCTTGGGAATGCCTCTTGGTAACTAGGTAGTAGATGTTTCTCGGGCCTTTCTTCAACTGTAGCACCCCACCAACTTCTGGATTCTGCTCCCACAGTGTTTGAAGTTGACCAAATTTCTTGGAAAACACTACGGCGATGCCCCTGGACATTCGAAGATCTTCTGCCACACAGTGCGCTAGTGCGTAGTCAGCAGGCACCTCGAAAAGGTCTCGTGACTCCTCTCTAGTAACCCCATGTAGAACTTTCTGCCCGTTTGAATACAAGGACATAAACTTCTCGAACGTCATATCATCCTCCGGTCGCTTGAGGGTGCGAACTTGGTCATGGTTTCCAGCGTAAGGGGCCAACCTGTTGAAATGGACGACCCCTGGTTTCCCTCGAGGTGGCTTATGGATTCGGTACACAAGGTCGTTTATCCTTTTCACGATTTTATACGGGCCTTCCCACGAGTTCCGCAACTTTGGTGATAGTCCACGACGACGTTTGGGGTTGTACAGCCAAACCAGGTCATCAACCTTAAACCCTCCAGCGTCGGCCTTGATGTCATAGGTCTTCTTCATTTTATCGCTGGCACTCTGGATGTTCAACCGGACTCGTTCGTGGATGTCGTCCATTCTCTGCCGAAGTTTGCTGACGTAGTCCTCTCCCGCAGTGTCTTGTCCTGGCGGTATCCCAAACTTCAGGTCACAAGGCAGTCGCAGCTCTCGGCCCATTATAATACTAGCAGGAGTTTGACCTGTTGACTCGTGTACTGCGGATCGATAGGCCATCAGGAACAAATGAAGATACTGGTCCCAGTCTCTTTGATGGTCAGAGACAACCATGGACAAGTGGCGGTTGATCGTTCTGTTCATCCGTTCCACCATTCCATCGGACTGCGGATGTAGGGCCGTGGTTCTTGTCTTGCGGATGTTCAGCAGTAAACATATTTCTTGGAACAGGTTGGATTCGAAATTTCTGCCTTGATCCGAGTGCAGCTCCATTGGAATACCAAATCGACATATCCACTCTTTCACCAAGACGTCGGCGACGGTGATGGCTTCCTGGTTGGGCAGGGCATAGGCGTCCGCCCACTTACTGAAGTAGTCCATTGCCACAAGGATGTATTTATTCCCGTGGTCGGATACGGGAAACGGGCCGGCGATGTCAATGGCGATTCTCTCGAACGGGCTGCCTACGTTGTACTGACGCATCGGGGCCTTGGGTCGTATTCGAGGTCCATTGCTAGCAGCGCATACAGCGCACTTTCTGCACCAGTCCTGGACGTCAGCTTGACAATTGGTCCAGTAAAACCGTTGCCTCACTTTCTGCAGGGTCTTCGTCACTCCCAGATGTCCTCCAGCGACTCCATCATGGATTTCCCGCAGCACTTCCTCTCTTCTGTTCCTGGGAACAATTATTTGGCGTCTGTCTTCCCCACCAATATCGGCCCCCAACACACGTTTCAGGATCCCATTGTCCAGAATGAGAGAGTTCCATTGTGCCCAATAGGACTTAACAGCCGGCGAGTACCTGCAACTTCCTGCCATGATGGTCTTCGATTGCCCTTCTTCCAGCTGACGACTAAGCCAAGGTCGGGGTCTTTCTCTTGGTCTTTCTGGATCTTGCTGTCATTCCAGTTGTCATCCATTGCCGCGGTTCTACAAAGTGTTGCTTCTTTCTCTTCTGCTCGTCGGCAATGTGAGCAATCATCTGGACATGGTCTTCGCGACAAGGCATCTGCATTCTTATGGCTAGTTCCGGCTCGATGTTCGATTTCGAAATCGAATTCTTGGAGTCTCTCGATCCAACGTGCTACTTGACCCTCAGGATTTTTGAACTGTAAGAGCCATTTGAGAGCTGCATGGTCAGTTCTCAACAGGAATCTTGCAACACCCCTTACTTTTGAACCCCAGATTTTAAATTATATGATTCAAATTCAAGAAGGTGAAATCACTTTGCCGATAGGCTGCTCAGATGGATACGGTTAGGCCGTGAGTAAGGTTCAATTAATGACTTTTCCTAGTTAATCAAATTTGTCCACTAAAAAAAATTATATATTAATTAACTTGACTAGTTCCAGAGTTGGGCGCCAGACTTGCTAAAGACAAAAGTCAAAGATAAATAAAATTAAATAAATGTTACCTAGCTTGTATGGGAAGGCAAATAAATATGCAATAAATCAACTTAACAAATTTATTCCAGTTGGAATTAAAATTATTGAACAAGATAAAGATAAAAAAATTAACAAATACTAGAAGAGTATTGAACTTCTCTTAAAAGAATGGAAAAATTACATAAAAAGAAACCAGTAATTTTGACTCTGATCAAAATTCGAACATTTACACCTATGATTCCTCCAGTTGTTGGTACCACGAATATACCTTCGGAGATCTTGAATGAAAGAGATGAAGGCTAGTTTCTTGAAGCTGGTCTCAGCGGTTCTAGCAGGAACTTGGTTTCAGCGGTTACGATGAAGATGGTCTTGAGTGGTTCGATAGTTGATTTCAGACCCCCTTATCGGCGTGAATTTAGTTGATCTTCACGGACCAGTGCTGATATTGATGTGCTGTAAGACCTCCCAGGCTACTAGTCCTTCCGTCTCCGTAGATGGGTTCCCTCCGTGGTATATATCATGCGAAGAAAATGATAGGAATCAAAATATGTACAAAAAGGGGAGAACGAAGGATATCCTTTGAACCTCAAGTTTTATGTTTCAAATTTTAATCGAGAGTCAAAAGATAGATGCAAATGATAGCATACAATAAAAATCTCAGTCTATATAAAAGACTGGAAAGTTACAGTGAAAGAACAAAGATAATAGATAGCAATCAATCTGTTATTCTGAATTAAATTTATAAGTTAATTTTAATAATTTAAAAAATATTAAAATGAACAAAATTTAAAACCAAACAAAACAAACCTCACCCAAAACGTTATGTTCAAATTCAGTTAAGTTTTGAAACAAGTAAGTTTTGATAAGGTGATTTTATGTACCAGAAGGGTAAAAAAATTTAATAAGGAAAGGTATTCCAAAAGAAATATAAAAATTTCCTTGAAATTTTACCAGAGAAAAAATATAGTATTTTAAAGCAAAATACTATAAAATTGCCAGAGAAAAAATCTACTATTTTAAAGCAAAATATTTAAAGGTTGCCAGTACAAAAATATACTATTTTAAAGCAAATGCCAAAGGAAAATATAGCGTTATAACCAAAATACCCTAGTAGGCTACAAAAAATATAGGGTTTCTGAACCAAGATAATAGTCAGAGTAAAAGTATACTCTTCAGCCAAGATAAGAAGAGAGAGACACACGTCTTTCAGTGAGCACGACTCTCTTAGCTAAAGATAAAGTGAAATAATTCATTTTATTGAAGAATTTCCAAAGATAAACCGAAGAGGGAGACCACACGTCTTTCAGTGGGCACGACTCTTTAGATAAAGATAATGTTAAATAATTCTTTAGGAGACCTCACGTCTTTCAGTGGGCACAACTCTCTTAGATAAAGATAATTTTGAAATAGGGCGGCAATTCCCTTTTCAAATCGATAAACAGGTAATTCTCAAAAATTAGAATGAATCTCCCTGCTCTTGGCGACAAGGTAGTAACTGAAGTGAATTGACTCTGCAACGATCAAAAATCAAATAAGCCACACTGGGAATTAAATGGAGTAATAGATATAAGAAATTTATTAAACGGAAATCAACTACGCTTGAGGCATATATTGAATCGAATCGAGTGTTCTGAGACCGTTAGGCCAGAGGTACAACTCTCTCTGTAAGCAATTCTTTCTCAAGAGAAAAGAAAATTACTCTCATAAACATATAGTTATGAAATAAAGAAAATTGCTTACCAGAGAGCCGTCCTATTAGTCAATTTTTGTCCCAGAACAAGCGAATAGGGCCTTCGCTTCAATCAGAATCCTTGGAACAATCCACTGGTAGTATGAGGGGAGTAAGCTCTAGTCCATTCGAGATTACCAATTAACTGGTACCTAAAAAAAGCAAAAGCGTAGAACTGATTTCCAATGAAAAAAATCAGTTCCCAATATTCGGGAAAAGATGTTACGTTAGCCACAATCTGTAGTATGAATGATTTGTCAAAATGGCCGAAATATCTATATTTAACCTTCAAAAATTACCATGCGGTATAACCAAGAATTCTAATATTACAAGCCTAAGGAAAAAGAAGAAAATGCTAATCAGCTACAACATTAATTGAAAGATAAAGAGAATAATATTACTCAACTAAACTCCAGCAGTGAAACTTATTCAACTTATAGATCGTACGTACCAAAATCAATTTACTCAGTGCACCTGCCTATCTCGACGTTCAAATCAAGAAAGAGATCGATTATTCCTTCGGTTCGAACAAATCACCAATTCTACCTGGGTTTTTTCACAAACTGTTCTTGGTTTTTATCTATTGAAAAACACTTGGAAAAAACACAGCTTGACGACATGAATACAACTGTCATGATAACAAAACTCGTCCAACTTGACAGAATACGAACTCATGATGATGGCGCTGTCCCATAGTTCACGATCGGCCGTGACTAATGACCCGTTCCACCGTAAGATAACCGGAATAGTTATGAGAAATTGGTTATGTGTAAGGACGTAACGAAAAATTCGTTACAATCTTCTTCCATACACGTACTTGTAGAAGTGCTCCACTCCCTTTACAACAGCTAACAACTCTCGCCTGGTGACACAGTAATTGCGCTCTGGTTTGCTAAGCGTCTTGCTGAAATAACCAATGACCTTCTCCTGTCCCTCCTGGATCTGAGATAGGACAGCTCCAAGTCCCACGTTGCTGGCGTCCGTATCCAAAATGAATTTCCATTTTGGTAGGGGATAGCTCAGTATAGGTGCGTTGATCAAAGCGCCTTTCAGCTTCCTGAATGAGTCTTGACATTCTTCGGACCACTGGAACTTTGTTTGGCCTTCCGTGAGCCTGGTCAGTGGTTTAGCGATGTTGGCGAATCCCAGCACATATCGGCGATAGTATGTGCATAAACCAAGGAAACTTCGAAGTTGGTGAATGTCTTTTGGGATGGGCCAGTCATTAACAGCTTTGATCTTCTGGTCATCCACTGCTACTCCTTCCCCAGAGACAACGTGGCCGAGGTATCGTACTTCTTTTTGGAACAGATTTCTTAGGGCTCAGCTTCAATCCGGAGTTCCTCAGTCGCAGGAATACTTCCTCCAAGTTTTTCACGTGGTCCTCGAACGATCTGCCGACCACAATTATGTCGTCGAGATACACTAGACACGTGTTCCATGAGAGTCCCTTCAGCACTGTTCCATCAATCTTTCGAATGTGGGCGGGAGCATTACAGAGCCCGAAGGGCAGAACGGAGAACGGCCACAATCCTGAGCCGATGGTAAACGCAGTCTTTTCTCGATCTTCCTGAGCGAGTTCTACTTGCCAGTATCCACTCTTCAGATCAAGGGTCGAGAAAATCGTGGAACCAGCCAACGTGTCTAGGGTGTCATCTATTCTCGGGAGAGGGTAACTGTCCTTCTTCGTGACATTATTAAGTTGGCGATAGTCTACACAAAAGCGTGTCGATCCATCCTTTTTCTTCACCAGTACGACTGGAGAGGACCAGGGACTGTCAGATGGTTCGATAACTCCTTCTTTTCCCATATCGCTGACTATTTTGTCAGCCTCTTCCTTCTTGGCAAGAGGAAGTCTTCTTGCTGATTGCCGGATCGGTCGGCACCCCAGTATCAATCTTGTGCTGGACCACATTGGTTCGACCCCCTTTTCCTTGTCCGGTATCGAAGATGTCTTGGTACTTTTTGACTAAATCTCTTAGTTTGGGCTGTTGAGCTGGTTTTATGTCTTTGGAAGAGATGGCAACTAATTTTTCTAGTTCTGTGGGCAAGTTGTTGGGTTGGCTAATCGTACCTCGTACGCCCCGGATCACAGATGAAACTGACAAGCAGTGCCCTAAAATTGTTCCTTTCTTCAAGGTCACTGGAAAGTAATTGACATTCATGACCCTTACCGGTACAAATTTTTCAGCACGTAACAGGGTTTTCCCTAGGGCAATCCCTCGTCCAATTTTCTCATCATGAAGTTTGGGCTCGAACATCACCACGTCTCCACTGCTCGCACTCCCGTCCAGGCGAGCCTCCAGAATGGTTTCAGCCCTCTCAGGTACGCTTACATCTTCAGCCAACAGCACACGGATCAACTCTTCACTTCTTCCATGAAGTACCAGCTCTTCTCCGTTGACACGTAGGACGCCGTCTTTGAAATCCAATTCAAACCCTCTGGAATTCATGATGTCCATTCCGATGATTGCATCGTCTTCGATGTCCGCTACAAGTGCCTGATGTTTCACTTTAGTGCTGCCCAAAATTATTTCAATCGGTAGCTCGCCACATACAGTAGCTGGCTCCCCTGTTGCTGTGCGTAGCTTCCAAGTTGTCGGTTCAATTCGTTCCGGTGTTCTGGCAAAGGAAGGCCCGAGAATTGTCCTAGTCGCACCTGTATCTAGCAGCATGGTGCAAGACTCGTTATTGATGAGACCGTCTACGAAAACACCTCTGTTCTGTCGTTGCAGGATAGCGACATATGCGTTGTTAACCGGGGCTTGCTGGACACAGGCCGACGATTGCCCCTTCTCGTCGACCTTCTTTAGTTTTCCTGCATCGGAGTCGTGTTGAATGTTGGACATTTGCTACGCACATGTCCAATTTTGCTACAATTCCAGCATCTTATCTGTCTTTTCTCAGGCAAAACTTCCTTCATCACTTTTCTTATGGCAGCTTCCAAGTCAGCATGCTCCTGAGAGTCTTCTTCAATACTTCGAACTTTACTTTGGTTTTTGCAGGATTGCTTTGCTGCCTCAAATTCCAAAGCGCGTGCCAGTGCGTCTACGAGATGTGTTGGACGAGCTAGTGTCAACGCTTGTCTGGTTTCTTGGTCACGGAGTCCATCCAAGAATGCCTGAACCGCTAATCGCTCCATTACATTTTCCGGTGTGGCTGGATATGCGAGACGAACCAAGCGTGCAATGTCAGCTTCGAATTCTTGTAAGGATTCGCCCGATTTCTGGCAGCGATTTTTCAGTTGGGAGTGGTATACGTGTTCCAAATGGGCCTGGCCATATCGTAATTCTATATGTTTAATCAGCTGATCATAGGCCTCATGTTCTTGGGCGGTAAGAGTTTGTAGAATATTCGTCGTTTCTCCACGTAATGCAAGTGTTAGTGCTACAGCTCTTTCCCCTGCATTCCATCCATTTGCTTTGGCCGCTGCTCAAACTGTCGGCGGTAATTTTCCCATGGAGTTTTTCCGTCGAATTGAGGCGGCTTCATGGAAAGCTTCCTATTTCAGAAATGACCTTGACATCTTGTATACCCTTTTGAACTTTATCCAAGTTCAAACTCAAGTCCAGCATTGCATTTTTGTTAACCATCTCTGTGGAGGGCGCACTATCAATTCGTTTTTCCAGCTTACTGATCGTTTCCTTCATCTTGTCCATCTCTGCCTCGACGGTTCCTATTCTTTTTTCTAGACGATTCGCCACACCACAGAGTTCTTTTTTTAGGCCTTCTGTGTTTTCCAGGAGCTTCTCTTCCAGGCTTCTTGAATTTTGTTGCAGTTCTTCTTTCAAGGATTTAGTAGTTTCTTCGAGTTTATTCATTACCAAACTTAAATAACCTCCGGGAACTTCGAATAAAAATGTTTCGGGGTCCTCACCTTCTTGTATAAGTCCTTCTGCAAGTCTTTCCTGGAGTACTTGCTTTTTACCCGTTGTTTCCAGTTCCCTTTCCTCCAATTCCTGTTTCAATTCCGCTACCTTCAAATCCGCAAGGCGCACTTTTCTTGAACACATTTTGTCTTTGACGAGGTATCAGTCTGTTTTACACGAAAAGTTTATCAGTTTGTTAAAAATTCACTTCGCGAATTCTTTTCCGCAGGCCACCAGTCTATTGTCTGTTTCACGCGAACAGTGTATCAGTTTATATTCCCACGCACAATTGTCCACTTCGCGAAAACCGGGCCACTATCTATTTTGGGCGTACAAAAAGGTCTATCAATTTATTTTTCTGACTATCCACTCCACGATCACTTGTTTATTTTCAAAATCTCGCTTCCGACACCAATTGTAACGTAAATAAACTTAACTTGGTTTTACTAATTTATTTCACACTTAAATTTACAACTAATTCATATTACTTACTACGCCACTGTATCGCTCGACGTTATCGGCTGCTGAGACTGAGACTCCCTCTTGAGGGCTGCCTATTTATCTCCGTTACAGAATTCTCGATGTTTCCAATTCTGGCGGTTGGCGAACAGCATGTTCCAGTTGTTCTAATATTGACCGTTGTTTTCCGCGGCAGCGTGACTGGATTGTTCTCGAATATCTCCGGGGACGACATCATCGTTGTCGATGGCAACGCGTGAGGCGACAGGTCCGGCCTAGGTTCGTTACAATATTCTACTTTTTCTACAATCAGAATCAGAATCAGAATGTCAACAGCAGCCCTTGTCGATGGTGACCTATTTATTAGATCTTTGTATTCATTTACTAATGATTTATCAAAAAGTTTTCCCCCGGGGCCTCCGGGGGACTGGCCCCCCATTTCAAATCTAACTCAAATTGCTAATTTATATCCCAGATTAAAGTAAAAAAAAGCTAATGGAAAAAACTAAAAATGGACACTTAAATCGAAGTATAAACAAAAGAGTCTAGAGCGCTTTGTTTTATCTATTAGCTCATGAAAATCCCTTGTGAAATACACGACAGGACACCCACTTACTTGAGGATTATTTTCTTTAGGTAAATTAGGATAACTGATCGGATGATGGAGCACGTCTATCTTCTCAAACGTCTGAACAGCCAGAGAGGAAATCAATAAGTTGAATGTAGATGTAGTTGTTATTAAAAATAAGGCAATCCAACAACCTGTCAAATAAATTCAATATGGCGTTTGGTTGGCAAACAATAGAGTAACACGTTTGTTTACTTGTGGAATTTGGAAGCTTTTATGAACTATTTGAGTATAATTTCGTTTATTTCTTGTTGGATTTGTAGTAAATAGTGAAAACTAAGTTGATCTTCGAAAGAAACATGCCTGTAACGTGTATTGTGGATAATTGTGGAAGCCGTGCAGATCGGGACCATTTGCTTAGTTTTTTTCGCATACCTACTGTGAAAAACTTGTATTTTGATAAGTTTAAAAGTAGCGCTGATGGGGTTTTAAAAAAAAAGGAAAGTGGTTAGCAGCGTTTCGAACTAGCTCTTATATTTAAAAGTTGAAAATTAGCGCTGATGGATTGATTTTCTGATATTCAATGATTTTGGGGATGAATCAAATCGGGGCTGTGGTTTCCTTACCTTAATCACTTGGCGAGAATGCACCAGCTGGCCAGCTATATTGACATCAGGTCACAAAACACAAGTTTTTTCCTTATCACTCACGGAGTATGAGATTTGTTTTTAGGAGCAACGATATCTCGAGGTGAACGTTAACAATAGAGTGTTCTTGTCACTTTTGGCCGAAGATGCGCGAGCAACTCGTCCTCTAGGATAATGGAAAACACAGCCAAAGTCGCGATAATTGGCAGTGACAATTAGGAGAGAGGTATACTCAGACAAACACAATAATAATAGTAATAGTAAGTCTAATATAAAATAAACAAAAGGAGGTGAAGACGGAACAGCAGCAATCAAGAGGAAGGATCTAACAGAATCAATTATAAGAAAACAAAGGATATGTAGCAGACATTTTATAACAGGTAACTAAGAAAAATTTATGTATCTATAAAATAAGCATTTAATATTTTATGTATATTCTGTGGAAGAAATCAAGTGCTACACTCATCAATGTTTCTTTATTATTTGAAAACATCCTGTATTCAATACAAACATTATAATTCATTCAACTTGTAGGGAAACCTAGTGCCTTGAGTGGTGAAAATCATCCAGATTGGGTCCCATCGCAGCACATGGGTCATCAATCTCAAGTCCATTCAAAAGGAAAGTCTGATGTGGATCGAAAATTGAGAGCAGACAAAAGAACTGAATTAAGCAACGAAGCATGGGAACCAAGAGACCTCTGGTAAGTTCCTAAGAATTGTTTTTAAAATCTGAGTACCTACCTACGTACTTACATACTTCACTCCAATCATGAAGTCTAAAGTTTGTTGTTGATTTTGATGTTATCTAGTTATATTCCTGTCATGTAATTTACATATCATTGAATTATAAAAGAGGTAACATTTCTCATTTATTTTATAGTGTAATGATAAATGTGTACAAGGAGATGAAGAACAAGCATGTCAAGGCATAGAAGAAGGCTGTGCTACACAAACAGACCTCACAATGTCCATGTTGCCCACAAAACTGGGGCAGCTTGAGTTTGCTTCGAAAAAGTTAGATGATTTGGAGAAGAAAGTTGAAAACACTCCTCTGAGACTAATGGACAATATTGATGATATTCATAAGTGGAAATATCATACTGGGTTCGACTATGAATTCATTAAAATAGCTATTTTCCTTGAGATAGAACCACATGCGACTTCAACATCCACAACAAAATACTCACTCCATTCAACCAACTATTACTAACTTTAGTAAAATTAAGATTAAATTTACATTTCAAAGACCTGGCTTTTCGCTTCAAAGTGTCTGCCACCACAGCATCATCATATATTCAAAATATGATTCATATTATGTACACACGCCTTAAAGTTCTAATAATTTGGCCAGACAGTCCAGAATCACAATTCAATATTCCTTCATGTTTTAAAGAAGCATTTCAAGATAAAACCACAATTATTATTGACTGTTTTGAAGTTTTTACTGAAAAACCAGAAAATTATTTGACACAACAGCAATGCTGGTCAAATTATAAACATCACAATACCATAAAGTTTTTAATTGGCATCACCCCACAGGGAAAAATCAGTTATATAAGTAAGGGTTGGGGTGGTCGAGCTTCTGACAAACAAATGGTAGAATTAGGGAATTTTTAAACCTGGTGATGTGGTTTTAGCTGACAGAGGATTTGTAATTGAAGAAACAATAGGTATATTTGGGGCAAAATTAGTTATTCCTGCATTTACAAAGGGCAAAAGCCAGTTACATCCTCTGGAAATTGAAGCAACAAGACATATTGCAAATGTGAGAATTCATGCTGAAAGAATTATTGGAGTAATCAAAAACAAATTTCGAATTTTTAAAGGAACATTACCAATAAGCATGCTGAAAGTAGGAAATGATGAAATATGTATTCTTGATAAAATAGTAACAGTTTGCAGTGCATTAATTAACATTCTTCCTCCAATAGTTCCTCAATAATTTTCAGTTTTATTATGTTTTTGTATTTTATAGATTATATCATTAACAGATTTGCATCTTTCTGAGATTCAGATTGAATAATTATACTAATACAATATATTAATTTACAACAAAATTCTATGATTTATTCAACAATAAATGAATTAAGGACACAAATATTGTATTATTATTTCACAGTAGGTATAATGATATACTTCATAAATTCGATCTACATATTTTTTTATAAAAAAGGAAAGTTCTGATATTCAGAGGTTCTGACTGAATAAAACTCATCAACAATATCACAAAGCTTCTTTATTAAACTAAAAAAAATGACCTAATTATTTACAAAATTCACATAACCATTGTGACTTTGGAGTATCCAAAAGGCCTACACATTTAAAATGGAACCATTTAATTTGGCACTCATCGTTATCACAGAATCATTGGGGTTCCATCTTACATTTGCACCAATAGTTTATTTTTGCAGAGCCTTCACTTCTGGTGAAATATCTACTCAGAAGTTCAGGCATCATAACTTCAGCATGAAACTTTAAAGCAATTCGGGAATTTTGTTCCCAAAAATCAAAATCTGGGAATACCCGTTCTTTGAAGAAAATGAATGGAGGCCAAATAACAAAATCACAATATTGCAAATTACAAACAAACATTTGCATTTGTAGTTGGTAGTAATATGAATGATCACGATTCAATGTGATCTTACCATTTTTTTAAATAACTCAAGAATTCTTGAATTTAGTATATTCCTTGATGTCCTTGATAGCATTTGTATATAAAAGGTAAGGACATTTCACTTCCAACACTCCCCCAAACAACATTCACAAAACACTTTTCTATCTGGAGATGCTCCTAATTGTGGCCACCTTGAATGTATTACTAGACCCACTTCATTAATAATAAAGTCTTCATGATTTTCTTCCATCGTTTTCTTATATACTTCAACGGCAACAGATTCATGCTCTAATCCCCAATCTGTGGCTTTTGCTCGGAAAAGAGCCTTTGATAAGAGAGAGAGAAGGTGATTCTTTATTTGTCCTTCAAACAGATTTCAGTTTTGAAGCCGTTATTCGTCCTGCTCTTTGTAGATACCAATTATTTGAAGCATGTTGTCCTTGGGTATTCTCTTCAATTAATGACACTTGATCTGTAGTCAAAGACGTATCAATTGTTTTTGATATTTCCATCAGTTCTACATAATCCTTAGAAATATATCTTTCTTCAAAGATATTGAATATCACTGGTAAAGTGACAGTTGAAGCTGCCTGTAGTTTGCTTGCAAATGGTTCCACTATCCTCATAATACTAGCAGTACGATTCAAAATTTCAATTATTTTCAATAAATTCACAATACCATCTTTGGACATTGTGGGTATATCAATATTGTGTTGGATTGGATCAGCCACAGTACCAAAGTCCATTTCTGCTATTGGCACAATGGGTACAATTGTAGAGAGTGATGGCATGGGCCACAAAGCAGCTATATCAGTAGATGAAACTGTACCTTTATTTCTGTTTGCATATTCAGCAGCAAAAAGCAAAGCACCGATGTGGCTACACACTTCACTATTCCCTGCCAGACATGTACAGTGGCCACTTGAAACTGAACCATCTTCAGTGATGATACACCAAACCTCAAGTGGCTTTCATTGAATGTTTCACCTGAAAAACAGACTGTATAAGACTCCAAAGAATATGATCTATAAAAGATGTATAAAAACAAAAATTTACCTTCCCAACCATGACATGAAAATCATTTATGATCTTTGTTCCTATTTTCAAGACAAATCCAGCAGAAAAATACTTGTGAGCATCAAGGGTTTTGTAGGCTTTCATCTGCTCATGTGTGTAAAAGCTGTGACTTAAGAGTTAACACAATATACGAAAATATATCAGGGTATGTGACTGGTAGAATGCCACCAACTACTGTAGTCTAGATCAGCGGATGCTAATGTAAGAGGGTCCAAATCCTTGATTAATTTCAGCTTCATTAGATACCTACAAACACATTTAGTATTTTAAGCATACAAGTTTACTATAGCTGAGAAAAATGCACAAATTATCATTTTATTTACCTCTGACCAACGTCTGGATTTTCCTTCAATAACTTCTTCAAATATGAACTTTCCATATTGAAGCAATGTAAATACTTAATAAATATTCCTCTTAACACGTAAGACTCCTTCAAACAACTCAAAAATGGTCAAAATGCTCAACTAGCACGACAAAAATACCTCAACAACTCACGAAACAATGTAAACATAGGAATCTATAACCTTTGTTTGCCAACCAGACGCCATCTTGACAGATGAAAAGTCACGTGGTTTAAGACAAACATTAACCTCAAATCTCAATTAGGCAATCCATACCACGTGACCCAATATGGCGGTTGTTGGCACATAAACTGATAATCGCCATAAGAACATCATTGTCAGTGTGTACCTTTGGCTTGTAAAAGTGTATTTTTGTTTATTTTCGGAGCTTTTGTGTTGCTAATTAATCATATTAAGATGGAGAGTGATTACCTGAAGACACTATTGTTGAAAAGCAGAGGCTTTGGTGAACGGTATGCTTGAAAATAGATCTCCATCTTCTGTTTACATTTTTATCAATGTATTTGTTACAGGTATAAAATGAAGTTGAGGATTGATCAGTGATTTAGATCCTTTTTACACTGAATATTTCTAAACTGAATTGTTCAATTGTTGGTGCTCCTCCTGATACGAATATGGATATTATTTCGTATTTGCTCTTTACTCAGCTTTCCCAAATGCAGATGAAGCCCTATACAAGTTTAGAATCCATACATACTTTGAATCTGGCTTCGTTGTGGAGGTGAGAACAAAAATTCAGAATCATTCATATATTTTAGTTAGTCTAGTATGTTTTTTTCCCAGGCAGCAGGTTTTTTTCTAATGGATACATGTACAGTTGCAAATCTTGAGTCATCGAAGTGAATTATCATAAATTAGGAATAATAATACATAAGAAGCAATTTATAACTTCTGATCTGATCTATTATGTTTATTGCCACATTTGTTCATTATAAGAGAGATTGATTTGATATTTAAGAATATTACTTCTCAATTTTCATAATAGGTAGTTCCATAGACAAATTAAAAATAAAGAGACTGTTTGAAACATTGGCGATCTTGACCACCAAGTTTTTGGTACGGCCAGTTGCGCATGGAGGCGCTGCTCGCAATCAACAGACGACTGGCGACATGATAATTTTCCAATTTCGACATTTGTCAGAAAATGACAAACCACTTTTTAATTTCAGAATAATTCTACTGTTAATTGTCATCGAAAAATTAATTATAGAAATTATACCATGGACTTTATTTATGAACCCAACGTCGAAAATGGAATGTTATTCGAGTTGACGCTGAAATTCCTCGAAATATTCTTTCACAAGGTAAAATATAAGCTGTTTTTCACAAGCTGATGGTTATTTCCATCCATCAGTTGCAGAAATTTTTTCACAAACTGGTACTTATTTCCATCCATCAGTTTCCATTTCCTATCACTATTTGAGGAAGTAGGAAGTACATGGTCTCCTTTGTGCTAATAAATTAACAAAATTATTGAAGGTTTGTTGTAAATGTAATATGTTTTTATTTTGGTTGATTTGATGATAAGCGACTGAAGAATATTTTTAATTTTGTTGTTTTTCGGAGTTTTATTATTGTTTTGTCTGTAGTTGTACATTGGCCTAGATACAATAAAATGTGTTTTTATAGTGTTCAACTTATTATTCTTGTTTTATAAGATGTTTAATTTTGTTCTTGATATCATGAAATAAAGATTTACTTTGGAACTTTATGTTAACCACGAACGAACTAACAGATTCTACGAATCGATTACTGTATATATTTTATTAGTGATCGATTTGCCATTCCAGTATTTTATATGATACAACCATTCATATGGAATACAAGAATGGCAAATCGATCACTTATAAAATATATACCATATCAATCATATAAAAGTAACACATTTGAAAAACCCGCCTTATCTCAATCGGTGTTACCAACTGTACTTAGTTCGGCCAGTTGCGAGACACGTCGCCACTGTCTGAACGTGGTGCCAACTTTTACTGCAGGTTTGACAACTCTCTTTATTTTTAGTTTCTCTATGGGTAGTTCTTTCTAATCAACATAACTTTTTTTCAGGTCAAATATATATCGAGAATGAGAGAAATCTGTTACGAATCCAAAAAGACACACCATCCGTCTACAGCCTGTTTCATGGTTTCCCAATCATCAGGACGGCTTGTGGTCTCTTTCAAATTCGCATCAGATTTCTCGTTGGTTCATAGCCTTAGGCCAATACAAACAATTCTCGATATCGATGTTTGCGTTAAACGCATAAGAAGTACGACTATTGATATCGTGGGTAGGCCTTTCTAACAATTTGTTAGTGACCTGTTAAAGTGCACGAAATCTCGTGATTTTAAAATTCCACGATATTAGGTTAAAGCTTCACCGCACAGATTATAGATGTCACTATCAATAATCTGATGCAATTCACATGGTTAGCCACATCCACAAGTACACTGAGAAAAATAAAATATCGATTATTTTACTTTCTCGTTTTCCGTTTTTCCACATAGGTTTTCATTTAGTTGGGGGCGTGAATATACTGAGATTTCCAGTTTCAACTGAGAGTGCGAATTTTTTTTCAGACCGATGAATAAGTTCGATTTTGGAAGTGGAATGGTGGTGAAGTTATTTCAAATAATTCACAAACGCCCAAATGGCTTTGTACACCTTTCTGCTTCTCATATGTTATTGTTATGAGTGTTTCCTTCATCACTAATATGGTGCCAGAATTTGCCACGCCGCCAAAGGGGGTGAAAACAAGGGTTGATATAATTTGAAAATGGCTTTGTACATCTTTCTGCTATTTTTTTATTGCTTTATTTAACGTCGGCCTATTTCTGCGACCAGGGCTAAACACCGATGCCGGTGAGCACACTCCCCCCAACGGGAAATTTTGTCGAATCCTCTGTTATTTCAGAGGTAGGGTTCCTTAACGAGCTCAATATCTATAACGTCCCCTCCGAAGGACGGCATATCTATCGTCTTATCTCGGGCTCTTTCTGATAAGACGCCTGCAGCTGCAAATAAGCTACTACGCTACAGTTGTTGGGGCGTTTTAACTCGCACCTTCCTTGTTGGGTCCACGTACTAAACGCACCCGATGTTGCTTGCAGGCCGCCAAAGGGGGGGATGGGAGTTGTTATATTTTGAAAATTCACAGAGGCCACAAATGGCTTTATACACCTTCGTGCTTGATATACAATATTGATATTGGTCTTCTCTTCATCACGCCAGAATTTGCCAGGACGTCGAAGGGGTGAAAACGGTGGTTGATATATTTTTAAAATTCACAAAGGCCACAAATGGCTTTGTAAACCTTTCTACTTTTAATATTTATTTGTTATCGGTCTTCTTTTCGTCTCTGATGGAATGCCAGAATATTTTCATTTTATATTGAATCAATCAATTTGTTTTAGGTATTTTGTATCATATATTATTCAATAAATACCTGAACAACTCCCACTCCCCCTTTCCACCTCATTTGCTAGTGTGGCAAACTATAACGTGGCACCGGTGTACAACTCCAATTATTGCAAAAGTTGTAGAAAGCCATTTGCGGCATCTGTGTATTTTCAAATTATATCAACCCCCATTGAACCCACTTTGACAGCCTGGAAAGTTCTGGCGCCATGTGAAAAATGAGGAAAAGGCCAACAACAATGACATATGCCAAGCACATCGGTGAATAAAGTCATTTGCGGCGTCTGTGATTTTTTTTAAATAACCTCACCACTATTCCACTTCCTCAAATCGAACTTATTCATCAAGCTGATCAAATTTTCTCACCTTCAGTTAAAACTGAAAATAATAGTATATTCACGTTCCTAACTGAATAAAAATCCATGTAAAAAAACGGTAAAGGAAAAAATTGAGATTTTATTTTTCTCAGTGTTCTTGTAGATGTGGCTAACTTCACACTCATTGATGACTATAACACCCATATTTTTACTAATTTGTAATTTCTAATTACCTACTCTCCTCGATTTTTGAAAATGAGGGTACTAATTTCTAACGTTTTCATGCGAGTTAGTATTCTTTTGGAAATTCTCTGGAAAGTCTGAATATGAGTGTTAATGCAATATGATAATTATTATATATGTAAAAAAGAACATTAATGTTGATCGTTAGAGAATGGAAGTTATACTTGAATATAATTCAAATCCTATTACAAATTGCACACATTAAATTTTCATGCGTGGTGTATTTATTCAACTTTCCGATTCAACTTGGTCTGCCTAAGGAGTTTCAACAATCAAGAAGCATGTTTTTATTGGACTAAATAACTGTAATAAAAGCAACAGTACAGCAGGGTCTGCGTTTTTGTTGAACTATTTCAAATTTGTGAAACTTTGAACTTTATTCAAAATTTGTTATTAAATGAGATTAAAAATTAAATCGTCCACTTTATTCCATTGCCAATCAGTGTGAAAATAATAATATGATAATGGTTATTTAACTAGAATATATTCAGGTAAGTATATTGAAAAAAATCCTTTTTATATAAGCCGTGTACTAAAACTTATAAAATAAGTTTATGTCATGGCTGACAATGATTTAATAATTTTTTTGTTGAATTATTTGGTTTCAAAAGCTTGTCGCACGAAGTGTTCATAAAAATAGGTACCAATTAATTTGATTCGGCAGTGATTGGTTGGTGAATAACAACTTGTCGGAGTATTAATTTTATTACAATTCGCGCGACAAGCTTTTCAAACTCAAATAATTCAACAAAAAACAATTAAATAATTGTCAGATTAAATAAAAGCTTGTCTTTAGAAAGGTTCCTTATAAGTTATTTTATTTTTTGCTTTTTAGTTAGTTCGCCTTAATTTGTTGATTTCCAATAGAGCATCGTTATTACAAGGTCTCTTTCCTGTAAGTTTGGAGCTGAAAGAAATGATGATCTCCGACCCCACACACCAATTTTGAATAGAATCTGACCATAAACACAAAACTCGTTTGCCATCCTGAAGTCGCCATCTTGAATTTATAGATTTTGACAAAAAAATCATAATTTCCCAACCTGAAAACCCTACATACCAATTTTGAATCAAAGATTACCATAATCAGAAAAGTCTTCCTCCATCTTGGGGCCGACATCCTGAATTCATAAATGTTGACAAAAAATTCATAATATCCTACCTTGAAAACCCCCACATACAAAGTTTGAATCAAATCTGAACCATAATCACAAATCTCATCCGCCATCTTAGAGCCGCCATCTTAAATTTATGAATTTTGACAAAAAAATCATAATCTCCGACCTTGAAGACCCCCACATACAAAGTTTGAATCAAATCTGGCCATAATTATAAATGTCATCCGCCATCTTAGAGCCGTCATTTTTTTTTTCTCTAACAAAAGTTCCATAATGCATTTTCACGGAATTATGAACACTCATCAAATTTCGAACTAATCGGACGACTAGAAGTCAGTCAAAATTCACTTAAAAGATTTGACCCAAACTAATAAATGAACTAACTAATAAGTGAAACTGAATAAAAGCTTATGAAATAGAACATACTACCCTCCAATGAATGGCAATATAACTGGAGGTAACTTAGTTATCGAATCTTCATTTGCATATATCACTCGGAGGGAACAACGCATTGTTTTTCAGATGAAAATAATATATATGCATGTATTAATTTTGGGTCAGAAATCGTTACCCCTCTCTTGATAAACCTATGCAATATGTCCCCCTCACCACATATATGAAATTTTTTTTGACATAATTCAAACCGATACCCCGGAGGTTAGTCCGCCTGAACTTTCTCCCGGAGGGAACAACGAACTGTTTATACACATATATATATATATGAACTTCATTTGAAATGGAACCTCCTAAGGTACAATAGTTCAGAGATATACAAGTAGGCAAAATCATACAAGTAATCGTAGGAACAAATCAAATCACAAAAGTCTGAAGTTATAGGTATCCATGACCGAATGAAGTATATCACGAATGTGCACACAGGGTATATGTCTGCTGCAGCCTCTCTGATACTTGATTTTCGAATCCGTAAGATCTTCTCGGTTGATTGCAGCTAACCATAGAGCTCTTCTCCTCCTCGATAAGTCATTTTCACTGGTCAAAAACTTATGATTTGAAACTGTAGACATCGAGTGAAACCCGACTCTATCCCTGTCGTGACGAGACCCACAGTTAACTACAATGCAATTAAGGGGCATTTTTCTTCAGTTGAAGCACGAATTATTATCCAAAATTTAAAAAACTACTCAAATTCGCACAGATAATCACAAAATAAACACTTTTACCACTATAGTCGCTTATGACGAATTACAATGTGTGCCAACAGCCGCCATATTGCTTTCGTTTTGACAGGTCGATGGATTGCCTAATATAACTGTTCCATGAGAACTGTCTTAACGATTTAGGTTGCCAATTATTGCTCTTCATCTAAAGCAAGGCCCGTTCAGAAACTTTAAACGTTTTAAATAAAGAAAACAGTAGGTGTATTGGGATTTTTTGTTGATGAGTCTATCAATAAACAGAGTTCAATTATATATTAATGGTGTATATCAAGCAGTGAGCTATATTTTTGACAAGAACAGTAATGCGTGTTTCTGAACGTGAATTCTGGAGAGGGTAGTTTTCGATGAACGTGACGTCACGGGTACCTTTAAAACGCAATATTTTTTCGAAATAAAAAATATATGATGGCATACTAAGTCAATTTGATGTTTCACATGAAATACAATCGACCTATATAAGTTTTGGAATTTATTTTTCGTAAATGGAAAGGTCCATTGTCGTTTTATTGTTTTCGAAATTCAACCGTAGTGTGAGTATAGGATAGGAATGGAATGAATAAATAAACTTTGGAACCTTCGTTCGTGATTGAAAATGATGAAAAAGTGGTTGCTGAATTTGATAATTATTCATCGATAAACAAATCTGCATCATGATCAAGTATACTTTTTCCACTCATCAGGAAAAAACAAAGATTCCAATAATTTCTGAGTTATATCAACGGGGTTCAATGCTACCAACCCAACTTCTGACATTTGCATTTTCAGTTGTTCTACTCTTCTGTCTAGTTTTTTCTGGTTTCGATTCAGAATCAGTATCTATTAGAACCTCGAAATGATCCATATATACCATAGATTACGTATGAATTAAGTTTGTAAGGATTTTATAAGCATTCTCAAAATTCTGGGAGTAAAACTCCGCATTTTGATAGAAGCTAGTCAGCAGTCAGCATATTGTACACTTTCAATTGGCAGCCCTGATTATTATATGTCTATGTGATTTTCCCACACTTTCACATTCATAACCAAAGAATGTTTGCCACAATTGTTCTCGGCTTTTAGTAAATTTACCAGTAATTTTTTGTTACACATATTGTTCCATATAAATCTAATTGTTGCTCCATGTTTTTAATGTTGTCTTTTTTCTGGCTGTTCAGACGTGTGAGAAGGACGTGCTCCATCATCCGATCAGTTATCCTAATTTACCTAGAGAAAATAATCCTCAAGTAAGTGGGTGTCCTGTCGTGTATTTCACAAGGGAGTTTCATGAGCTAATAGATAAAAACAAAGTGCTTTAGACTTTTTTGTTTATACTTCGATTTAGGTGTCCATTTTTAATTTTTTTCCTTACTTTTTACTTTAATCTGGGATATAAATTAACAATTTAAGTTAAGGTGCATTTAGTCACAAGCATTGTCATAAACGTAAACTTGAAAATAATTATGTATAAAACCTATTTTATACAAGTTTTAGTGTTAGCATAAACTTAAGGTGCATTTAGTCAACATCACTTTTAAATTGTGCTTAAATATATGTTTAAGTCGGAAGTTGAACCTGTTATATCAAATGGCACTATTTATACAACAATATTAAGTTTATGCTAAATACATGTGACCTTGAAAATCCCAACTTTAAGAATCTTACAATTATGCTAAAAATACAGAATACATGTTCCAATTGGAGTAAATGATCGTACATCTCTTTGGACATTCTCATAAATTTGAAATGTTGATCGGAATCTTCCTCCAAGGTTCTCATATCTTTGAGCACTGCCGCAAAAAATCCATTGTGATCCCTGTTTCTGTTCATAGGTCTCACCTTGAACCTTCTGATACGCTACTTCTTTTTAGCAATAATCAAACTACTAATGCAGACCTGCAGTGCAACCGAAGCTGTAGCAATCAAAACAGTTTTGTTTTTCTCCAATTCCATAATCACAAAAAATAACAATGATATGATGGATGGTCAATATTGTCATTTGTCCCTTTCAGTATAGTTATTCCAATCCCAATTGGAACGGCAATAAAAATAAGAGCACTACGAGGAGTGTGCATATGTACTGCCCGGCAAATGGGAAATTTATATACTACCAGTGTTTTTACTTTCAAAGCGTTCCTGGTAAATTCATAAAAAAGTTTTGTCGTGTGGAAGAGAATTCCTTCTCGAAACTTCTCATGTCGGTCCAATTGGGATTAGAAATACTATAACTGTCATTCTTAAGTTTATGCCAACACTAAAACTTGTATAAAATAGGTTTTATACATAATTATTTTTACGCTTATGTTTATGACAATGCTTGTGCTAAAGTTACGTTTATGTTGACTAAATGCACCTTTAAGAATGACAGTTATGGTGGATTTATGCAGCACCAATTAACAATTATCAAGTAACAATTATCAATTAACAATTAGCAATTATAAGTTCAACCATCATCCTACAATGGCCGTGTTTATGCAGACAAGTAACAATTATCAATTAACAATTAACAAGTAGAAAGTTGGCCAACTTTTAACTTCTTAATTTAATTGAACCAAATTTTCTTCTAGTGCGCAACTAGTACGCAGATGACCGTGGATTGGTCCGTGCGATGACGAAAGCTAACCCAACTTTCACCGAATAAAATATTCTGGTTTATTTTTGTTGTGGGTTGTGGCGTCTTCTGGAATTTTATTTGTCCGTGTTGTATGACTTGTGCGCAGTTACTTATGATGCCATTTTGATCGAGGTCGTTCGGCAATTTCCCGTGTTGTATGACTTGTGCGCATGCTTACTTTTCTTCCTTAATTGTTAATTGAATGTGCATAAATGCCATCATTTTCGTTACTTGTTAATTGCTAATTGTTAATTGATAATTGTTACTTGATAATTGTTAATTGGTGTTGCATAAATCCACCATTATAGTATTTCTAATCCCAATTGGACTGACAAAAAGTTTCGAGAAGGAATTCTCTTCCACATGACAAAACTTTTTTATGATTTTACCAGGAACGCTTTGAAAGTAAAAACACTGAACACTCTTCGTAGTGCTCTTATTTTTATTGCCGTTCCAATTGGGATTAGAATAACTATACTGAAAGGGACAAATGACAATATTGACAATCCATCATATCAACTGTTTTGATTGCTACGGCTTCGGTTGCACTGCAGGTCTGCATTAGTAGTTTGATTATTGTTAAAAAGAAGTAGCATATCAGAAGGTTCAAGGTGAGACCTATGAACAGAAACAGGGATCACAATGGATTTTTGGGTGGCAGTGCTCAAAGATATGAGAACCTTGGAGGCAGATTCCGATCAATATTTCAAATTTATGAGAATGTCCAAAGAGATGTACGATCATTTAGTCCAATTGGAACATGTATTCTGTATTCATATTCTGTATTTTTAGAATAATTGTAAGATTCTTAAAGTTGGGATTTTCAGGTCACATGTTTTTAGCATAAACTTAATATTGTTGTATAAATAGTGCCATTTGATATAACAGGTTCAACTTTCGACTTTAACATATATTTAAGCACAATTTAAAAGTGATGTTGACTAAATGCACCTTTAGATTTGAAATGGGGGAACAATCCCCCGGAGACCCCGGGGGAAAATCTCTTGATCAATCATTAGTAAATGAATACAAAGATTTAATAAATAGGTCACCACCGACAAGGGCTGCTGTTGACAGTCTGATTCTTTTTGCAGAAAAAGTAGAATATAATGATTTAAAATGTGTACAATTAATATCTCATACTAATATAAACGAAGAATTTGCCACAGAATTTGACGACGCAGTTGCGGAAGGTTTTTTAGTAAACGCTGAAAATGACTTTTAAATTTCAAAAAAAGTAAACATACTATCCGACCTGGTTCTAAAAAAAGCGGTGCCGATAAATAATAAAACCTAAACAAATCACTTGCTAATAAGGACTCAAATGAGTGGGATAAAGATAAAACATATGAATCAAACCTCAAAAGATGGATACTAGTGATAAACAGGATAAGCTACATTTAATTAACAATGTAATAGAAAATAGATATGAGAATACGGACTTTGGTCCATATAGAATCTATATATTGAATCTGAAGATAAAAATATAGGGTACCTTTCCAACTTAGCTGTTGGAGAAATATTCCATAAAAATACACAATACAATCCAAGTGATATTGAAAGGAGAGGGAAAAACAGATTAATGATAACATTTAAGAAAATTCAGGAGGCCAATAAATTACCCGAGGATAATCATTTCTCACCATCTAATACGTTTAGGGCATCTTTCCCAAACAATTTCATCACATGCTATAATCAAAGATATTGATATATCCCTGTCAGAAGAAGAAATTCTGGACAACCTCAGAACTCTTGATAACAAAAAAATTCTACATGTCAGAAGACTAAAAAAAATAAATTAATAATTCAGAAGATGAAAATATCCAATTTAGGGACATACCAGTGATTTTAGTCACATTTCGTGGTAAAATCCCTCCAGCTAAAGTGTATATGTATTCATGCTCTTTCACTACACAAAATTATTATTCTCCCGTCATACAGTGCCATAACTGCTTAAGATATGGCCATACTAAAAATTTATGCAAAGATAAAACCAGATGCCCAAAATGTGCAGGGGATCACGATAGAGAAACCTGTAAGTCAAACAGTCTTGCCTTTTCTGCGGAGATCATCTGAACAATGAGCCTAATGTGTCATTTACAAAAAGAGTTTGTCCAGAATTTCATAGACAAAAATCAATTAAACAATTGATGGGAGAATATATATATATATATATATATATATATATATATATATATATATATATATATATATATACAGAGTGGCCACTTTTTTAATGGGATTGTATTGGTAACTTTTAAACCATAAGAGTTAGAAGGTCGGTCAAATGGAGAAAAAGTTGCATTCATAGAAGCATTGTCAAGCAGTTTTCATTTTTTCCCACTTTATTTCGAATATTATCAAAAAATGTCACAGGAGTTTTTTATTCGACAGTAAATTATCCTCAATTTGACATAATCAGATTTTGTATCCAACGTTTCGTACGCTCTGGGCCACCCTCAACCTCATTTTTTTCAATACGGACCTGCATATTTTATGACACTTTTCGAAATAACTTTTAACGCTGAATTCAACGATATATCATACAATGTCATTCAAAGTTGATTTTCAGGTGATTTTGACCCTTATCCAAATTTCTTTGGGTCGGATCTGTATTACATTTAGGTACCTTAAGTTTAATTAACAACATGCAATACATTTCGATAAGAAAATCAACTTCAACTGAATGGAACGTAACAGAATCAAAGCAAGAAACAAGTAATAATTATTTACAAATTTCAAGAGGTGAAAAACCTAATTCATAATAATTAAACGAAACTATCATTTAATGAGAGAAAAATCAAATGATTATTCGAAAGTAAATGATGAACATTAATGAAGTAAGTGTTTGAAATGTCCACCATTTTGTAAAATGCACTTTGCGGTTCTGGAACCCATATACATTCTCAATCTTCTCGCGAGGAATCATTATTGTTGGATTTGTCATTTGTTCCGTTGAAACAAATTACAGAATCGAACTTTATTTTGAGATCATTACGATATAATTTTTGTAAGGCTTGGTATTCAAATTTAAAATCATTATATTCGCGTCTCTTGACTATTTTATTAACAGCAGTTTTTGATAAATTGCATTCACTGGCCACAGTTCTCGATTTTTTTTCTGGGTTCAATTGAATTTGGGTCAGAACATTGATATGTTATAGACTTGTTTTTTCTTACATACACACAACTCTAGATTTATTGAATGTATTATTTTCAAGTAGTAGGCCGTGGATAAAAAAGAACATAACAAGAAATGTCATATTATTTGTCACTTCGTTTATTATTGTGTCACAAGAACTTGTCATTAAATACTTTTCTGAGTAATTTCAATTTAACTTATTCGATATGGTAAGATACACAAATGAAGAGAAGAGAGATATGTACGAAGTGTACATAAAACTAGATAGAAATTCGTTCAAAGCACAACAAAGGTATGGTGAATTATATCCTGAAAGAACAACACCAAATATTAAAATGTTTCGACGTTTATCTACAACGTTACTTGCACATAATTCATTCATCAAACCTAGAAGTCCTTATGTACGACGAAACGAGCCTATCAATGACATCAATGTTCTGGCCCAAATTCGAATGAATCCAGGAATAGGATCGAGAACTATGGCCAGTGAATGCAATTTATCAAAAAGTGCTGTTAATAAAATACTCAAGAGACACGGATACCATGACTATAAATACCAAGCCGTGCAAAAACTATATCGCAATGATCCTGAGAAAAGGTTGCAATTCTGTAAATGGTTTCAACGGAAGGTGCGGAATAACAACAATTTTGCGCACAATATCATTTGGGGAGACGAAACGACATTCACAAATTCTGGCATGTTTAATCGAAGGAACAAACATTTTTATGCCACAGAAAATCCTCACTTAATTCATGAAGTTAGACATCAATATCGTTTTTCTTTGAACATATGGTGCGGTTTGTTGAATAATAAATTACTGGACCCTATTTTATTGACGGCAACCTAACCGAGCAAAATATGTAGAAATTATAGAAGAAATGTTGGATGATCTTCCTATACGGTATCGGCGTAATAGTCCATGGTTCCAACAAGACGGATGTGGTCCACACAACTCAAGAATAGTCACAGACTATCTAAATCGAACTTTTCCCGATTCATGGATTGGAACAAGAGGTCCAGTAGCATGGCCTGCCAGATCTCCGGATTTGAATCCGCTGGATTTTTATTTGTGGGGACATTTCAAATATAAAATTGATGATACTACAAACCCGACAATAGAGATTCTTCGCGAGAAGATTGAGAATGTATTGGAAGGTATTCAAGGAGACGAAATAAGCAAATGTATAAGAAGTATGGGTTCCAGAACCGCAAAGTGCATTTTACAAAATGGTGGACATTTCGAACACTTACTTCATTAATGTTCATCATTTACTTTCGAATAATCATTTGATTTTTCTTTCATTAAATGATAGTTTCGTTTAATTATTATGAATTAGGTTTTTCACCTCTTGAAATTTGTAAATAATTATTACTTGTTTCTTGCTTTGATTCTGTTACGTTCCATTCAGTTAAAGATGAGTAAGTTGATTTTCTTATCGAAATGTATTGCATGTTGTTAATTAAACTAAAGGTACCTGAATGTAATACAGATCCGACCCAAAGGAATTTGGATAAGGGTCAAAATCACCTGAAAATCAACTTTGAATGACATTGTATGATATATCGTTGAATTCAGCGTTAAAAGTTATTTCGAAAAGTGTCATAAAATATGCAGGTCCGTATTGAAAAAAATGAGGTTGAGGTTGGCCCAGAGCGTACGAAACGTTGGATACGAAATCCGATTATGTCAAATTGAGGATAATTTACTGTCGAATAAAAAACTCCTGTGACATTTTTTGATAATATTCGAAATAAAGTGGGAAAAAAAGAAAAATCAAAATGACAGAATTTACTTTTCTTATGATATCTCAATAACCGGCCCTGATAATCTCGATTTGTTTGAACTGCTTGACAATGCTTCTATGAATGCAACTTTTTCTCCATTTGACCGACCTTCTAACTCTTATGGTTTAAAAGTTACCAATACAATCCCATTAAAAAAGTGGCCACTCTGTATATATATATATATATATATATATATATATATATTCATGTTCGTGTGACCAGCTGACGTATAATCCACCACTCTATATTCAGCTGACTTTTTTTTCTTCAAAATATTGGGTTGGCTATTATTTGATAAATTCTCAATCGGGAAGAAATTATTAAAAATATTTTTTATTTCTACTTGCGTGGGAGGCTACCGCTGCTCAACCCATCCACGGAAACTCAGCTGACGTTCACGAGGCTTCATGAAACAACTCTCTGTAGCATTTTACGAGTTATCACCGGAGAGGAACATGGTCATGAAAATCTGTTGGTGGCTCGCGGACTACTCAATATAATAAAGTTTATCAGAAAGAAACATTTGCAATCCATTTTCATTGATAATGGAAGTTTGCATAGTTTTTCAGGTTCAATTTTCAATGTTCTGCGTGGTATTTGCCAGTAATTGTTTTTTGCGTGTAGTCTACTACTTTTATTTCAATTTATATTGAATTTTGTGAATCGACTTCAAGTGCTCCGTTTCTAATATTACACTTCACATGTTTGTCTCCGGCATGCTAATTACCTTTGTTTTCCAAGCAAATGATTTTCAAATCAACTAATCATTGCCAAAACAGGTCAATTTTTTATTACATATGTATGCATATATTGAATTAGCATATGCATTAATATACATAAAACAAATGAATATTAATGAATCAACAATATATCCAGTAACTAACCCAAATAATATTTTCAATTCCAAATAATATTTACAAACACATTTACACATAAAATCTTGAAATTAACGTGGATTTCTTCAACAGTTTAGTTTTGAGCCCCATTATCTTCATTTAATTTCTCTATTCCTGGAAAATCGCTCTCTTGTATGTCTGACCTATCAGTTTTACGACTTTATGTATCATTATCGCCCAAGTTTATTTATTTATTTTTCTATATACCGTTGAACCCCAATTTTGTTTACAATAATTTTATACAATTAAATCTTATTCTATACTACTACAATTATACTACTTATACTATTATTATAACATTATGTAAATACAATTATTTTTTTGATCTAGATATTTCCAATATATAGGACAATGATGACAATAAACATAATTAACAATATGAACTAATGAACTACATTCAAATGAGCAATGCGCGAGAGACTTGATTCTTGAAAATATTTGGAGTATCACAGAAGAAATCAATTTTATCACAATAGTTATTTGCCAGTCTTAACATTTTCGATATAGGATAGTTGTAACCATAGTTAGTTGAATGATATGGTGTAACGAATAATTTTATTTGTCTAGTGGCCCTATGTGGAACGTTGAAAGATGAGGGAGATAATTTCTGGACAATAATTAATACCAGAAATTATTTTGTAAAGATAAACTAATGATGTAATTATTCGTCTATCATCCAGACTTGATAAAGATAATATATTCATCACTTCCCTGTAATTATATTAGCTTACAACTAGGCCTTGTTTGAAAGCCATAGTCCTTAGGAATTTATTTTGCACATTTTCTACTTGTTGTGTATATTTAATGTAGTAGGGACTCCAGATTATAGTGTTATACTCTACGATAGATCGTACTAAAGAGCAATATAAAAAAATTTGGGATGAAAGGAGAAAGGTTAGTTGACAATCTCACAATAAATCCAAGCATTTTTAAAGCTTTTATAGATACCGAGTTCACATGGTTGTTGAAACAAAGCTTGTATCTAACAATATACCCAAATCCTTACACTCTGGTTTACATTCCAAAATCTCATTATTTAAAAAGTAATCAAAATAACAGGTGAACGAGATTTACTAAATACCATTGAGTTAATAATAATCTGTTCTTCAACTATATCTATTGTTGGTTCTTCTAAAATATATTCTTTCTCAAACTGTTCAGCTCACTCAAACCGATATTTCCATTTGTCGGCTGAGAATTAATTAAAGAAGTCATCACAATATTTAATGACCTGGTTAAAATTTGTATAAAAATTTTTTCTGGCGACGCATTCTTCCATTTCCGCCCAAATCAACTCAATGGGATTCAGATCTGGATAATATAGATGCAGTCGCAATATGTCGTAACCTTTTGCATTAAAAAGTATGTGATGAGTGAATCTACATCTCGTCCATGTATATTATAGGGCTCTTCTTCTCGGTACTGTCGCATCTTTCTAAAAAATTCAATTCTAAGCAGTCCACTAGTATTCATCGATGATTCTTAAATTTTCTCCATCCATTTTGTGGATTCCTTACGCAAAGTTTCTATATAACCTTGATATCTTCTACAAATGTTTTATAAACTGTTTTTAAAGTAGGAACCGCCTTTTCTGTTATTTGTTGCTAAATTTGCATCACCAGAGAGACATTTTGTAACTTTTCTGTTTATTCTCTTTTCTTTAGGGCTTGAAAATTCTGTTTAATTTGTCGAATAATCCTAATGGAAACGCCTGTTGCTGCCGCAACGCTATAAAATAATTTTTAGTATGAAAATATGCCCGAAACTATAGGTTTTATATCAATTTAGCACAGAAACATAAAAAAATAGAGTTACTTTTGGGAGATGTATAGTATCTTCTCCAGTTAGTGCTTCTGCACGCTTGAAATTTAATAGGTTGCTAATTATCTCACAAATT